>JAQPPZ010003940.1:0-67500 GCA_028583015.1 Wollemia nobilis
TTTATATATTAAAAAAAAAACTTTATATTATATTTAATAAAATTAAATAATAATTGTTTTTTAAAATTTTATTTTATAAAGCAATTATATTTCTTTTATTAAATAAAAATATAGATATTTTTTTTGATATAATAAAATAAGAGAAAAGGAACATTGTCTAAGAGGCAATTTATGTAAGAGGACTTAAAGGTGGAAAATTGTGACAAAGCCTAAGAGGCTTAGTATTTTTCATTGTAAGAGAGATAAAAGATCAAATTGAAATTAAAGAGACATTGATGATAAGACCAAGTGGTTGTTATCATGCCCTATGTGCACTTTTGGTGAGAGAAAACGTTGAAAGTTTTCATGAAAAAGTGAGAGCTTATGGGCTACATACTATATTTAGTTAGTTGCAAAATGCAGTCAATTGCACATCGGAGGCATCCAGACTCAGGGTACAAGACAGAATCTGAAGATAACTCCTTTGGAAGTCAATCCGAATTCATAGAAGTTGCACCACAAGAATTTGAATATACTCATTACAGTAATTTAGTGGAAATCATAGAACCAAAATCACCAGAGATAATATTGATCAGTGATGACGAAGAAGTAGAAGAAAAATTTGTGACTCAAGAAATAACATCACCACACCAAGAGGAACAAGCCATTAGTGATAGAGTAAATCAAGTCAGATCTGACTTAAATTTGTAATCTCTTCTTTCTTATTCTTTCTTCCTTCTTCTTTCTTTGAAAAAATTAGAGTGCTTTAATGTAACCAAGAAATAAAAGAGTGTTTTAGTAACTATGGCCTCACATAACAATCTAGCAATTTCAGAGTTCAACAGGTATGACTACGAGTATTGGTCTATCAAAATGAAGACCTTACTCATAGGAAAAAAATTATGGGATATAATAGAAGAGGGTTTCACATAACCCACAGATTGGGCTACATTGAGTGCCATAGATAAGAAAACAAAGAAAGAAGCACAAAAGAGCAACTCTTTTTCTCTTTATCATCTCCAAGAAGCATTGGAGAAAAGTATATTCCCTAGAATAGTCGCTTGTATAACTGCACAAGATGCATGGAAAGCTTTGAAATATGTATTCCACAAAAGTGATCAAGTGAAGCAAGTGAGGCTTCAAACACTAAAATGAGATTTTGAAAATATCAAAATCAAAGAAGATGAAAAAGTAGGTGATTATTGTGTCAAAGTGAAATCAGTTGTTGATAAAATGGTTACACTTGGAGAGGAAATTAATCCTGAGATAATTTTAACAAAAGTGTTGCGAACACTTCCACAAAGATGGAATCACATTGCCATAATCATAGAAGAGTAAAAAAATATTTCCACTTTAACATTTGATGCATAAATCAGATCATTAATCCTTCAAATAGCTATGGAGGTGATGATAAAGCCTTCACATCAAATGAAAATACTAGAAGAGGATGTGGAAGAGGTCAAGGTAGAGGCCAGCGAAGAGGAAGAGGTAGAGGCAACTACAGAGGAGGAAATCATAATAGAGGATGCAACTCCAATAGAGGAGACAATCATAACAGAGGTGGAAACCAAAATAGAGGAGAAAATTGAAGACAAAGTGGAAATAAAGGGTGAGGAACTGACAAGTCCAAAATAGCTTGTTTTAATTTTGGCAAGCAGGCCACTTTGTTCGCGACTGTTGGTCAAAAATATTCTCAAGGAAGCAGTAGTCAATATGTAAATTATAGAGAATAATATGATACCTCTAATATTTTTCTATCATATGGACAATCAGAATAGGATCTAAATGACACATGGATTTTGGATACTAGTTGTTCAAACCATATGAGTGGCAAATAAAATCTATTTGCTACTCTAAATTCCACTTATAAATCCCACATCAAGTTAGGGAATGATAAAGCTTTGCAAGTGGAAGGTATTGGAACCATGGAAGTTCCAATGAACGAAGGACTAAAGAAAGTGAATGACATCTACTACACTCCAAAGCTCCAACATAATCTGCTAAGCATTGGGTAAATGATGGAGAATAATTATAAACTTGTTTTTTATGAAGGAAAATGTCTCATTCTTGATAAAAACAATTGTAATCATGTCATCACATAGGTCCCAATGACCAAGAATCGGTTATTCCCTCTCAAATTTGGTGATCTAGTGGGAGCTCAAATTGCAAATGTAGCTATAGCAAATCCAAGTGTGCTTTGGCACTTGCGATATGGTCACCTTAATTTTGCTAGCTTGAAATTGTTAACTTCTAAAGCTATGGTGACAGGACTTCCCAAAATCAACGAACATAAGGAGGTCTATGAAGGATGTGCTTTGGGAAAGCAATCAACTTGAAATTTTCCAAAATGAAAAGCATGGAGAGCCAACTATCCACTTCAATTAGTGCATTCGGACATCTGTGGTCCAATGCAAACAAAGAGTATCGAAAACAATTCCTATTTTCTCACTTTCATAGATGATTTATCTAAAATGTGCTGGATTTATTTTTTGAAACATAAAGATGAAGCTTTTGATTGCTTCATAGATTTCAGAAAAAATGTAGAGAAACAAAGTGAGTATTTTGTAAAATGTCTTAGAACAGATCGAGGAGGTGAGTACTCCTCAAAATAATTCTTGAAATATTGTAAAGCAAGTGGGATCAAAAGGCAATTCACTACTACCTATACCCCACAACAGAATGGTGTGGCCGAGAGAAAGAACTACACCATAGTTGAGATGGTGATAATGATGCTTCAGACTAAGCATCTAACTAATATGTACTAGGCTGATGTTGTAAGAACTAGTGTATACATTCTAAATAGAATTCCAACTTCTAGTTTAGATGGCATCACTCCTTATGAGGGGTGGTACGAAAAGAAACCCAATGTAAAGCACTTCAAAGTTTTTGGTTCTTTAGCATACACACACATTCCTGATGAGAAGAGGAAGAAGCTTGATCCCAAAAGTCAAGCTTGTATATTTGTAGGGTATTGTGAGTCTACCAAAGCATATAGACTCTACAATCCCAAGAATCATAAAATTTTACTTTCTAGGGATGTAATTTTTGATGAAAAGGGAGAATGTGGTCATCAAAGAATTTTTTGTTGATGATGAGTCCCAAGATGTAAGTTCTTCACAGGTAAAATAGGTACAACAAGTGTCTCCCAAGAAAAGAAAAGGCACACCAACCCCTCCAAGCCCAAGCAAGAGTACTACATCAAGTACTTCAACCACCACTCCAAGTACTTCTCCACAAATATTAGTAAGTTATTTTATGATGGACATTGACTCTCCATAAAGAGGTAAAATAAAATTACAACATCATCCATATTTTCAAATGTTGGATCAAAATTACCAGAAAAGATACACTAGAAGCCAAGCTAGTGAAATGAATTCAGTTTTGTAGAAACTTGAAAATCTACATATGTATGGGGATGATGACTCCCAATATCCTAAGTGAGATGTAGTTAATTTATGATTTATTAACTAGTGCACAACTAGAACCATCTAGCTATGATAAGGATTGTACTCAGAATGTATGGCAAGAAGCCATGAAAGAGGAAATAACATCTATAAAAAATAATGATACTTGGGAGCTTGTAAAGCTTCCAAAAGGAAAAAATGTGTTGGATGTAAATGGGTCTACAAGATGAAATACAATGCTGATGGAAGTATTGAGAGGCACAAGGCAATATTAGTAGAAAAAGGTTTTACTCAAAAATTTGGCATTGACTATGAGGAAAACTTCACTCCTGTTGCATGACAAGAGATAATCAGATCAATTCTTTCCTTAGCTACCCATAAAGGATGGAATATTCAACACATGGATGTGAAAAGTGCTTTTCTGAATAGATACTTGAATGAGGAGGTTTATGTTCAAAAACTTCAAGGATTTCAAGAACAAGGAAAGGAGAACCTTGTTTATAAATTGAAAAAGGCACTTTATGGCCTCAAGCAAGCACCAAGATCTTGGTACTCACGCATTTATGGCTATTTTAGCGAGTATGGATTAACTAGAAGGAAAAGGGAACCAACTATGTACTACCTAAAGCATAGAGCAGACATTCTCATAGTTTGTTTGTATGTGGATGATATAATATTTATGGGTAGTAACACTAAAATGAATATGGAGTTCAAAAACTCCATGATGAAGCAGTTTGAGATGAAATATCTTGGTTTAATGTGATGCTTCCTAGGCATGGAAGTGCATCAATAAAATAGGGGGATATTCATATGCCAACACAAGTATGCTAGAGACATGATCAAGAAATTTGCCATGGAGCAATGCAAATCAGTTGCAACTCCAACTGGACATGGAATCCAATTGAGCAAGGATGACGAAGCACCAAAGGTTGACATGACCAATTACAGAAGTATGGTTGGGAGTCTGATGTTTCTCACCAACACATGGCCTAATATTCAATATGTTGTTTCTCTAGTTTCAAGGTTTATGGCAAGTCCATCTGAGCTGCATCTACAAACATCTAAAAGAATCTTAAGATATGTAAAGGGTACATTGCATTTTGGAATCCATTACCACAAATGTAATTATGTTAAATTAGTTAGCTTCAGTGATAGTAATTGGGGAAAATATATAGATGATAGTAAATCTACATTAGGGAACTGTTTTAGTCTAGGTTTAGGACTAATCACATGGAGTTCCAAGAAGAAAACTATTGTATCATTGTCATCAACTAAGGATGAGTATATAGCCATCACATATGCTAGTCCTCAAGCCCTATGATTAAGACAAGTCCTTGAAGAAATTGGAGAAAGTCAAAGTGGTCCAAATTGACTGTATTGTGATAACATAAGTGCCATTCAATTGGTATACAATCCAATCCACCATAGTAGATCAAAGCATTTTGATATGAAGTATCACTTCATCCAAGACATGGTGGAGCAACAGATAGTTGAGCTTAAATATTGCAGCACTTTGGATAACATTGCAGATATCTTCACCAAAGGCATGGCTAAAGATCAATATATAAAGCTGAGAGACCGTATAGTTAGTCCTATCAAATTTAAGGGGGAGAATGTTGGAAGTTAAAAGGGTAAAAAAGTAAAAAAAAATTTTTTACCACTGTAAGCTTTGGACCTTAACCTTTTACCTCCTTGGACGAAAACTGAGTCAGCAGGATTGGATGACATGGAGTTTGAATCCTAATCTCATTTTTCCTTTCCTCCGTATTTTTCTTCTTCCCTATTCTTTATCCTAAGCTTTCTAGGTTCTGGTTAATAATATTTGTATTTAAGCATTGTAATCCTTTGAACTTAAAGTTAATGCAATATCTGGTTGATAATATTCATGCTCCTAATTTCCTAAGTGCTCATAATTTTGTTAGTGCTATAGTATCTCTAAGGAAGGAAGTGAAAAAATATAATGATAAGCTACATGGGATTGAGAAAATCTCAAAAATAATAGGTTATATTGTCAAAGCATAGATGTCTTCAATTATAAATACTAGACTTGGGTTTAAATAAGGTCAAAAGAAAAAAAAAGGAGAATCAAGCTCAAAAGAAGTAGAGACATCAAATAAAAAGATTAAAGAGGAAGCTAAGACCTATTCTAATGTGTTAAGTAGTGGAAGCATCAAGGAGGATGAGAACAAAGCATCACCAAGGAACAACACCCATCATAGAAACAACAATGAGAAAACCATGCAGTAATATCCTCCAAGGTAATCAAGCAAGTGTCAATATTTATTTCATTATTATTGTTTCTCATGTAACCATTTTTGTCATAAAGCTATAAATTGCAGGGTTCATGCTATGAATGATTTTGGCTTCATCAAAAGACATTTCAATTCATTGCACCTCTCATGGACTACAACATCATATGTTACAAATGCAATAATTTTGGACATATAACTAGATGGTGTAGAACAATGTTACCTAAATGTTTTATGTCAAGAAAGAAGGAGAATAGTCAATATTTTCAAAAGAATATGATCTCCAAAGTTTGGATAAAGAAATGGAACAAGAAAAAGAGCATAGTAATTTGGGAGTTTCACTCCCATCTCATAATTGAAGTCTCAAGAAAAGCAGGTAGTGAGGGGGTGTTGTCAAGTGTCTTATATTACAACCCCGAGGAGCCTTTGCCATTGATGTCAAAGGGGGAGAGTTTTAGTAAGGGGGAGCAACTTGTGATCATGTTTAGTTAAGGTCAGTTTCATTGTAGGGTTTCCATCAATGACAAAGGGGGATATTGTTAGAAATATTGAGTTGTCATTGATGTCAAAGGTAAAAATATCTTCAAGGATGAAATATTGATGTCAAAGGCAGAAATATATTCAAGGATGAAATGTTGATGTCAAAGGCAGAAATATCTTCAAGGATGAAATGTTGAGTTGTCATTAATGTTCAAGGTAGATATCTTCAAAGGTGATTTTATATGCTTTAATATTTAAATGAAATATTTAAATATTAAAGAGGGAGGTTTATATTTAAATCAAAGGATTTAAATATAATTTAAATATATAAAAGTTTAAATAAAGTGGAAGGTTTATATTTTTAAAAGGTTAAAAATTAAATCTGCATGGGCTGACCTCCTTGAGTGCACCATACAAAAGAAAGTTTGAAAATTCAAATATTCAAAATAATGGGCTGACTTCCTTGGGTGCGAAATACAAAAGCATATTAATAAGGCCATTAATTCACTTTGGCTAAGGGTATGCAATTCGATTATCCTTTGGGTGAGAGAGTGCAACAAGTAGAATATGAAGGAGGAGAGGAGCACAAATTCAATAGTAATGATACAACAAAGGATCCATATATTCAGTTGTTCATATTTAGTTTCATCCATTGGGGTAGCCCAATCAATTTCCTAGATCACATGGAGTACTATTGTGCAGAAGGTACAAGGGTCGAATCCCCTCAGTGCTTGTTTTGCTATGGTTTTTGTTGTTTGATGTAGCACAAATATGAATCCAAATATCATATCGTACCCATTTGGTTTTATCCATTGGGGTAGCCAGTCGGTTCCCTAGCTCACATGGAGCACTGCAATGTAGAAGGTTAAAGGGTTGAATCTATTTGACACCCATTTTACTGAATAGTTTGAGACAATGCAACAAAGGAGTAAAATATTTTCTTGCACCTTTTAATTTTACCTATTGTGGTAGCTCAGTTGGCCATGAGCCTGTGTTAGGGTATTGTGCTTCTAGAGATCAGAGGATCGAATCTCATCCATGATTGTGCAAGGTAATTATAAAGTTTAATTTTTATTAAATTTAATAAAAGGGGAGATATAAGGGTTATGGTGTTAGTATAAAGCTTCATTTTTGCAATTTAATAAAAGGGAGATATAAGGTCATGGTGTTAGTATAAAGCTTCATTTTTGCAATTTAATAAAAGGGAGATATAAGGGTCATGTTTTTAGAATAAAAATTTATTTTATAAATTTTAAAAGGGAGATATAAGGAGTTATTTTTAAGCTTTATTGTGTAGGTTTTTAAAAAAATTATAAGGGTTTAAAGTGACTGACTTGATATTTAAATAAAGAAGGGAAAAAAGAGAATTATTGACCAGATTTGAAAATCACATGCAAGAGGAAGATCATCATTATTGAGGAAAATTTGGAGGGCACATATTTGGAACAATTCAAGGTGCCAAAGAATATTAAGTGCACATTTTCACCCAAGTATTCAATTAACAAGGAAGGACAATTCAGTCATTTCAAGAAGAAGGAAATGTACACATGATAGTGGAAGAAGAGCAAGGTATTAGCATATATTTTGGTCACGAATCTGCCACAGGAAAGGATTTTCTATGTCTATGCACCCTAGACCCGGCCAACATTGAAAGGCTGGGAGAAAGAAATGTCTCCCAGACCAATCTCTAGAGAGGGTTGGTTCCCTTACTAAAACTAAGTTTGATTTCAGATTAAAGTTACTGGAAAGGAATTATAAATGTGCAGAAAGAAACGAGAAATACATGGAAAGAGATGGGAAATATAGCCGTAGGCCAAATTTGTTAGATCGGGAAAGAAACTCAGCAAGAATTTAACTTCAAGCATATGAACAACATATAATAATAAAAATTACAACATAATCCACTTACGACCTTGCGCAGACAACCTCCAGTATGGTATTCCAGAACTCACTTTCTTTTTAGCAATATTCAAACTCAAATGCAGAACTTGAATCTAACAGCAGATTGGAAAGACGAGCATAACTGAGAAATACATAGAATAGAAGGAAATCATTATAAAGACGCTTGCAAAATCAGAGGCCAAATATTTCTTATTTACGCAAAGAACTTGAATGTTTCCAGCAAAATGTCTCTCAAACTCCCGATCCCTTTTTCTGAGATCTACATTGATTTATATAGAAGTCTTGCTTCTTTACAACATTTAAAACTTGCAACAAACTTCCTCGAGATCTACAACATGTGCAACGAAAACAAGGAAATCATCCCCTTAAACCAGCCTCGGAGAAACCAGAAATTGAATGGAACGAGGAGTCGGTCGTCTTCATTAAATGGCCGTTCTTGAAAATATGCTTGAACCGTTAGAAAAGATATGAACAACAGCTTTGGATAATGAAAATATTTAATTCTGGTGGCTTGGACACGTTCTTCTACCTTGCTCACATCGGAAAGTAGCAAAACATTTAATTTTGGAGTGCTTTTAATCGTCGGAAATTGTAAAACTTCATCGGACCGTTTGAACTGCTTCCTGGCGTGAAACTGTAACAAGTCGCAAAAATGTGACATGTCGCGAAATCATGACGTATCTCTACTCCGTACGCTTTTGCAATTTGAAACCGTGAAAATCAACCATGTCACAAAATCGTGATGTATTTGGCTCCTTTGTCTCCTTCGCTACCTTGAACCGCGAAAATGCAACGCGTCACGAAATCATGATGTTCCATACCATTATGCTCTTTCTCCACTCTGTTTTCATGAAAATGTGACAATGCACGATTTCGCGACGTTCTTCATCCATGTTGTTCTTTAGCTGCTTCGAACCGTGAAAACATGACACTGCATGATTTCGCTACACTTTCCTTTCCTTTGGCTGTGTCTCACTTATATGTCGCGAAAATCAGACAAGTCACGAAATCGCTACACTATCTCGCCGCTGCTCAATCTTCTCTTCTAAGTCGTGAAAATCCGACATGTCATGATTTCACTACAATTTTCATCCATCTTGTACGGTCCTGCTTCTAACCCGCAAAAACGTGACATTCTTCCTCATGTAGTTCTTTCATCTCCATCATGTCGCGAAATCGTGACAAGTTCTGTCTCCTTGGACTTTGCTGCATTTTGACCACAAAAATCGCCATGTCATGAAATCGTGACAATTCCCTGCACTTAGTCCTTCTTGCCCAATGTGTCGTGAAATCATGACGTTTCTATGTTGCTAGGCTTTATCTCCACAAATGTCATGAAATCGCGACGCCAACTTCTTTCTTGCCCTCATCTTTAAAAATGGCACGAAATCGCTACATTTTTTATGCCTTAAGTCTTTTGTTTCAACTGCGCCGCGACCATGCAACACGTCGCGATTTCGCTACGTCTTTCACCTTTTGCACCGTGTTCAATATTCTGTTGCGATATCGCTACAAAGTTTATTGCCATCACCCTTTTCTGAGTTATGTCACGATTTCATGACGATTTTGTCGCTTTGCCTCCATTGACCACTTTGATCGTGAATATCCAACACGTCGCGATATCGCGACGGTTTTACCCCCTGCTACCATTGACTGCGTTGATCGCGATTTTTCGACATGTCGTGAAATCGCGACAACTTTGCGTTTGATTTCTCTCTCCTCAACCGACCCGTGATAACGTGACATGTCGCGATATCGCGACGGTTTTCAACTTTGGCTCTCCATGCTATTTTTTGTCGTGATTTCACGATAGTCTTCGGACTTAGCTTGTTTTTTGCATCAAAACCTGTATAGGAGTGAGAATTTCAACATCTTATGCATGAATAATCAATAATCAAAATAATGTGGCAAAAATGCCAACATTCTTGGCGGCTCATGGGGTATACAGTTCGTTGTATGCACGAATCCCGAGCCTGAATCCATTGGGCAATAGAGTCAAGAAAAATTGAGAACAGAAAGCTGGCTGATGGGGTACATCTCGATGACTGCTGCAACAACTCTTGCTGAATGACTGAAACTTCAAGTAAATCTATATTTGGCTTAGCTGACCATGGAATGGAAATGATAAATGATGGAAATAATGGAATGGAGGGAGTGAGGCGATAGATACAGTAACAGAGTGCTTCTATGCTACCGGCTGCTATGAAAGGGAAATGGAAGTGGATGGAATAAACAGAAGGATGACCAGCAAATATGTAGGCTATGGAATGAGAATGGAATGGGGAAATGAACTGTGGATAAATGCTTAAAACAACAATGTAGTTAGAAGAAAAGGAAAAGAAGAACCGAGAATATTAGAAAAGGGGAAAAGAAACAACAGTAGTGGCTTGATTACTTGTAGAGGAAAAAGGAGTAGGAGAAGGAGGGAATGAAGAGGGGAAGGGAAGAAATAAAGAGGAAGCCACTAACTACTGGGAAGGAAGAAGAAAAAAGAAAGAAATACGTACCTGCGGGCTCGCATGCAAAAAGAGCCGAAGTGGACAGAGGAAAACAATATTTTTTTTTCTTTTTCTATGTTTTTCTTTTTTTTTTGTTTTTTTTGCTATATACAATAAGTTTACGACATGATTGGCATGTCACCACCACAAACCCAGCTTCTGGTGTCTATCCGATGAATCTACAATGTCCCGACCAGATCTGATCATACTTGAGTCGGTCCTTGAAATTGGGATGACCTCTTCCTAAAGTTCTCCATGTTGCAAGAGGCGATGGGCAAATTGTCCTGCATGCTAGTACCCATACAATCGACAAATAATGTAGCAAAGAAATTTGCCACATGGAGGGCTCCTGTAGGTACCAGTTGTAGTAATGGCTGAAGCCAATACCACCATCTTGAAGGGTTCCCTGGTTGTGGACTGAGAACGGGTTCCTCCAACCCCTTGATGTGATCACAGGGCTCTTCCAGGGAGAAATCCTTTCTCTAGGATCTCCTCGGGCTCAACCTTCTTGATGAGGCATGTTTAACGGGTTCGGCTGAATACTTGCATGCTCCTAGGTGCAAAAATATGTGCCCTCCTTGTGCTCAGGTTCTGGAACTTGAACTTGCTTCTTCTCCTTGGCCCATCTCCCTTGATCCCTGATAGAAACTACAAGCAACCATATTGTTCATTGTTGGGAAAGTACTTGCATATTCCCATCGTTGGCCTTGGACGAAATCTGCCTCTTGAGCTCCACACAACTGCATCTCAGGTCTCTGCATAGTATGTGGGATCGACCATGATGAATACTGCGTGGGATAGATAGGAGCAGGAACTACCGGAGAAAGTAATGGAGTTTCTCCCCATGGTAATTTTCTTGATAGGAGCAAAAGTTGCTCCGCTTGTAATGCTTCCTCAAATATTTGAGGGAACCTTCGTTCACTTGATTGCAGCAAGATGAGGCCTATATCTGGATGGAAAGCTCAAACATAGAAGAGGTGGGCTTGGGTGGGTGTCGGTCGGATCTCCTCTGGAATTCTCTTCCAACTTCTACAAAATCGGACATTGAAGTCCGTGATGCTCTCTAGAGGTGCTCTCATGATGGTGGAGAGATGCATCAAAAGTTGGAAGGGATCCTGAGAGCCATCAAATCTTCTGATTAGTGCTCCCGCTAAGTCATCCCATGAGCTGATGCTTTTACACCCGAGCAATCTATACCACTACAACGCCCTTCCTTCCAAATATAGAACCATAAGTCTGATCATGACATCCTCATGATTTATGCCATGGATGGTTGACAAAGCAGCAATATCTTCAATATGCTCTAGAGCCATGCCCTCGGTGCCATCATATTTTGTTAGGGCTTTCAGGGCACTTTTGGGAATCTCATGCCAAATTTGGAGATTCAGAGGGCCAGGATCATCCCATCTAGGACATACCCTTGCCATTATAGCAGTGGTCTACGAGATCACGGCTGTCGCCAAGTCAGAGTCGCCAAGTGAACATTCTTTCCTCCACTTGTAAGGTCAAGGCTGCTCACCAAACCTTGATTCCTCCGGGGTATCTTCTTTCAGCTTGAAAAGGGTCTACGATCAAGAAATTTGGATCTTCAGCTCAACAAAGTTGCCAGATGAACTTACAAATCTCCGCTATGAGGTCAAGACAGCTCATCAAAATCTTGATACCTCCGGGTGTTAAACAATGAAACAATCAGTCTCACCGATTATGGATCTTTTGAGACAGAAGAAGTCTGTCCCACTGGGCATGCCAAAAACTGTTGGTCATGAATCTACCACAAGAAAGGATTTTCTATGTCTATGCACCCTAGACCCGGCCAACATTGAAAGGCTGGGAGAAAGAAATGTCTCCCAGACCAATCTCCAGAGAGGGCTGGTTCCCTTACTAAAACTAAGTTTGATTTCGGATTAAAGTTACTGGAAAGGAATTATAAATGTGCAGAAAGAAACGGGAAATACATGGAAAGAGATGGGAAATATAGCCGTAGGCCGAATTTGTTAGATCGGGAAAGAAACTCAGCAAGAATTTAACTTCAAGCGTATGAACAACATATAATAATAAAAATTACAGCATAATCCACTTATGACCTTGCGCAGACAACCTCCAGTATGGTATTCCAGAACTCACTTTCTTTTTAGCAATATTCAAACTCAAATGCAAAACTTGAATCTAACAGCAGATTGGAAAGACGAGCATAACTGAGAAATACATAGAATAGAAGGAAATCATTATAAAGACGCTTGCAAAATCAGAGGCCAAATATTTCTTATTTATGCAAAGAACTTGAATGTTTCTAGAAAAATGTCTCTCAAACTCCCGATCCCTTTTTCTGAGATCTACATTGATTTATATAGAAGTCTTGCTTCTTTACAACATTTAAAACTTGCAACAAACTTCCTCGAGATCTACAACATGTGCAATGAAAACAAGGAAATCATCCCCTTAAACCAGCCTCGGAGAAACCAGAAATTGAATGGAACGAGGAGTCGATCATCTTCATTAAATGGTCATTCTTGAAAATATGCTTGAACCATTAGAAAAGATATGAACAATAGCTTTGGATAATGAAAATATTTAATTCTGATGGCTTGGACACGTTCTTCTACCTTGCTCGCATCGAAAAGTAGCAAAACATTTAATTCTAGAGTGCTTTTAATCATCGAAAATTGCAAAACTTCATCAGACCGTTTGAACTGCTTTCTAGCGTGAAACTGTAATAGGTCGCAAAAACGCGACATGTCATGAAATCGTGACGTATCTCTGCTCCGTACGCTTTTGCAATTTGAAACCGCGAAAATCAACCATGTCGCGAAATCATGACGTATTTGGCTCCTTTGTCTCCTTCGCTACCTTGAACCGTGAAAACGCAACACGTCACAAAATCGCGACGTTCCATACCATTATGCTCTTTCTCCGCTCTGTTTCCGCAAAAATGTGACAATGCACGATTTCGCGACGTTCTTCATCCATGTTGTTCTTTAGCTGCTTCAAACCGCGAAAACATGACACTGCGCGATTTCGCTACACTTTCCTTTCCTTTGGCTGTGTCTCACTTATATGTCGTGAAAATAAGACAAGTCACGAAATCGCTACACTATCTCGCCGCTGCTCAATCTTCTCTTCTAAGTCACAAAAATCCGACATGTCACGATTTCGCTACAATTTTCATCCATTCTGTATGGTCCTGCTTCTAACCCGCGAAAATGCGACATTCTTCCTTCTGTAGTTCTTTCATCTCCATCATGTCGCGAAATCGTGACAAGTTCTGTCTCCTTGGACTTTGCTGCTTTTGGACCGTAAAAATCATCATGTCGCGAAATTGTGACGTTCCATACAATCTGGCTACCTCCTTGCTTCCTCTTCACGAAAATGCGACACATCGCGAAATCGCTACCATTTTCTACACTAAGTCCTTCTTGCCCAATGTGTCATGAAATCATGACAAGTCTATGTTGCTAGGCTTTATCTCCACAAATGTCACGAAATCGCGACGCCAACTTCTTTCTTGCCCTCATCTTTAAAAATGGTGCGAAATCGCTACATGTTTTATGCCTTAAGTCTTTTGTTTCAACTACGCCATGACCACGCAACACGTCGCGATTTCGCTACGTCTTTCACCTTTTACGCCGCGTTCAATATTCTGTCGCGATATCGCTACAAAGTTTATTGCCATCACCCTTTGCTAAGTTATGTCGCGATTTCGCGATGATTTTGTCGCTCTGCTGCCGTTGACTATGTTGACCATGATTTTTTGACATGTCACAAAATCGTGACAACTTTGCGTTTGATTTCTCTCTCCTCAACCGACCCGCGATAACGTGACATGTCACGATATCGCGACGGTTTTCAACTTTGGCTCTCCATGCTATTTTTTGTCATGATTTCGTGATAGTCTTCGGACTTAGCTTGTTTTTTGCATCAAAACCTGTATAGGAGTGAGAATTTCAACATCTTATGCATGAATAATCAATAATCAAAACAATGTGGCAAAAATGCCAACAATATCCAAGTCAACACACAAGTAAGTTATCTAATCTAGACTTGAGCTACCTTTAAAATGTAATAAATTTTAGATATGTGGAAGTGACAGACTTAATAAAGGTGAAGAACATATTAGCTGTTTGAAGCTTACTACGTTAGTGCATATCATTCTCTATATTTTTATGAAGATAAAATAATTATGGGTAGAATATGTTTGAATTGCTTTTAGTAGTGGAAAGCAAACTAAGGAAAAGGTGAAGAACTTGATGCCATTATCAATAAGGTTTTGGAGTAAATTTGAGTAGGTTTTGGAGCATATTTGAGCAGGTTTTATAAGCAGGTCTTGCAGTTGATTTGAGCAGGTTTTGTGAGCAGATTTTGAAGTAGATTTGAGTAGGTTTTGGAGTAAAATATTAGAAAAATTACTTTCTTAATAATCCCTTTGGAAAAAATTCCTTTAAAATAAAATCAATACCTTAAAAGGCTTACTCCTCTAATATGCAAATATAACAATAGAGACCTTATTTTAAAATTAAAATAAAACTCCTTATAACTCCCTTCACTGTTTTACAATGAAAAACCACCACAAGAAATTAAAATTTAATTAATCCTTATGCCTCCCAACTACATCATGTCAAACATTAGGGCAAATAAAAAATTAATTAAAATTGTACCTTTGCTCTTAGTGGGTTTTGAACCCACGACGAGGCCTCCCCAAGTGACCTAGCCACAATATTGGTTGTTGCATGAGCTAGGCATTCATGTGTGGGCTAGAGTGCCCACACACTATATTACCTCCTATGCTGCTACCAAAATAGAGATGCAAAAGATAAACTTCCAAACTTACTGCCATCAAGTTTCAAACCTGTAACCACTTTGCCACAAGTGCCAAGTCAAATGCCACCTAAGCTAGCCACCGGATGGTGATATAAACCAAGCACCTCAACATCTTGAATACACCAAAATTTGGGTTTACACAGTGCACGAGATTTTTCAACAAAAATACGGATGCAATAATCAAGACTCCAAGCAAAGGTTTGTCTAAGGTATAAATACTTTATGCCCTTGTTACCATGCCTGTTGGTGGAGATGAATTAGTTGGGGGTTGGTGCTTATGTTTTAACTTCAAAATATTGAATTTATAATTATTTAAATTCACTAGAATTTAAATATTATAAATTAATATTTAAATCTTTTGGATTTATTAAATATTAAAGCCTCTTGTTTTACCACTTCAAATAAATATTATTTATTTATAAAATTTAAATTCAAATTGAATTTAATATTTATAAATTAAATATTAAACCTTCCTTGGGCTTTCTAATTTTATTTTAAAATCCTCCTTGGGTTTTTACAAAAACCTTTTATTTTTGCTCATCCATGGTTTTAATAAAAACCTCTTCTACTTATGCTTCACATAATATTAAAAATAAATATTATGAATCTCTTTTGCCATCAACCTTTTGCATTGCTCATTTTGACCTTTTGACATGAATGGTAGCTTATTCATTGACATAAATGACAACTTTGACTCAAAATGTCCAACAATATACCCCTTTGTCATTAATGGTAACCCAAATTCTTTTTTCCAAACACTTGACCTTTTTCTTGTTTTTCCCCCCCTGGGACATTGCTCCCCCTGTCTCAATGCTCTCTCTTTAAACCAAATCTCTCCCTTACTCAAATATCTCCCCCTTTGACATAAATGACAAAGGGTCACCTTTGGGGCTCGGGGCTAAGAATGAGTATTTTAGCTTAATCCCTACCCCACCTCCTCTTAAGGTGGTTAATTATGATGTGGGAGTATTTCTACTCCCAAAAAGCACTGGTATTTACCTTTATCCTATTTCTTTCTCATCTGATACTTATGATTTCTTTGACTGTTCCTATTTCTATCCCTATTTATGTCCATATTCCTATTCCTATTCATATCCATATTTCTGTTCCTATTCTTGTTCATGTCCATGTCCATATTCCTATTCTTGTTCTTGCTTCCATTCTTGTTCCTATCCATGATTGATTCTAGAATGTCTGCTCTACACCACTTTGTTGTATGTCCATCATTATTAAATTTATAACACTTAATGTTATTATTTATTGGAGGTGCAAATGTCCTAGGATTTCTCCTAGTGAAGCCATCTTCATTCCTGTTATGTACCTTGCAATTTATTTCCTTGTAACCAAATTTATTACATGAGTAGCAATACCCATAGAAAGATTATCTATTTATGAAGTTCCCATATTCCTGTCTTTTATGTGTCCTCCATTGTGAATCCTTGTGCCCAAACCTATGACATGAGAAACATTGTCCATTGAAGTAACCTTGTCTTGACCCCATTGGTATCTTAGTCTCTTCTACCCTATCATGTTTCCTATTCAATTTGTTCCTTATTTGTGCATTGTTCCTTTCCTTGTTGAACTTTTTATTTTCAAACCTATCCTCTTTTACTTACTTCTTTTGATGCTTCTTTTTCTCTAGTGCTTGATATTGAGTCTCCTTTTTCTGCTTCTTTTTTTCCTTGTTCTTCTTCAAAACTAAGTCCTATTTTGGTGACTGATAATATTTGTGCATTGATAATCCCGTCCAAAGTCGTTGAATTTTTCTCAAACTTGTGTAGCTTGTCCTTGGAGATTTTTACTTCCATCCTTAGTGAAACTATCTCATGTTCTAATTTTACTCTTCAAATATTTTACCTTTAATTTTTTGGCCATACCTTCTTCAACCTTGATTTTGAAGTTGTTGAGTTTCTATAGAAACTTTCTTTTGCTTTCTCATCTTCTTGAGATTGAAATCTAAATCCTGAGTATTCCCTTTTTAATTATTCGAGATCAACACTAAGTCTTTTACATTCTTGCTCTTTTATCTTAGACTGTTCAACCATATTTTTTCAGATTTCCTTACCTTTTCAACCTTAACTTTCAAGTCAGAGAGATCTTGTAGAAATTTTATTTTACATTTCTCATACTCTTGTATTTGAGCCTTTAATTCTAAGTTCTCCTTTTTCAAATTAACAAGTTCTTTAAGGTTATCTTCCTCCTTGTATTTTACTAAATTTATCGCTTTTATTTGGTCTTCAATAGGAGTATTTTATTCTATTACTGAAATTAGAGTTTCTTCTTTATACCTGTTTTGATTGTGCCTATTATCCTTTTTTGAATCAACCTATAGGACTTCAGTTTCAAGAGTATCATATTCATATTCACCACTACTAAACCCATTGCAATAACTTACATCATGACCGAGTTCACCACAAACAAAATATTCTTCATCTTCTTGTGGATAATAAGTTGCATGGTGACCTTTATTCCTACATCTGGTACAAAACTTGATCAATATGATATTTTCTTCACTAATTTTTTCATCTCTTGAATCTATTTTTATTTTTCCTCCCAAAACAACAATATCAAATTCATATTACTTTTCTTTCATGATCATGTGTGTTTTTTTATTCTTATATCTCATGGTTCTACCTTTGTCTCTTTTTGCCATTTATGTTCTTGTAGGATCTTACTTCAAGCTGTTAAACCTTTTTTGAAGGAAGCAACTTTGATAGCAATTGAAGAAAACAAGATTATAATAATAGGGGGGGTAAACAGTATAATATTACTTTTTACTTTCATTTTCTAAATAGTATTATCCAATATAATAAATGGCAATATCAATAGAAATAACCAAAATAATGCACAAATCATCACACACAATAGAGACACCAATTTTACGTGGTTCACCCAATGTGGGCTATTCCATGGAGAAAATATTTTACTAAAATTTTCTCAATGAATCTCGTAGGAATCCTTTCCTATTACAATATTTATGGACCTCTATCCAAAGGAGACACAAATCCCCTAATAAAATTCATGGATCTCTATCCATTGGATAACTCCTTTCTCCTTAGCTCTGACTAGTGATCTTCTAGAAGAACTGCTTCTCCCATTACTATGGCTAATGGATCTCTATCCACTGAAAACTCTCGTCCTCACTACCCTAGCTAATGGATCTCTATCCACTAGATACTGTCATCCTATACACTTTGTCACCTTCAAAGCCCTTGTCTCAAATATACACTAAACATAGTCCTTAGGTCTAGCACAAATATGCTCAATATCTGTCTTTGGTCTAGCACAAACCTATCCTCAAATTTGCATCAAAATCTATCCTTAGTATCTATCCACTGATCTACACTAAACACAATCCTTCGATCTAGCACAAATCTATCCTTAATATCTATCCATTGATATGCACTATACACAATCCTTCAGTCTAGAAAAACTCTATCCTCAATATTTTTCCACTGATCTACACTAAACATTGTCCTTTGATCTAGCACAAATCTATCCTCAAGCCTTAGCACAAATCTTGATCCAATCCCAAATCAACACTACTGGATTTGCCCCAAATATTAACTCAAGGGTTGAAAAAATCAATCAATCAACTCTGCTCTCAAGTCTTCTCAAAGACTTATCTCAAATTCATCTTGTAAGCTTCCATAAAATCTCACACTAATCTATCCATAAGTCCTCTCTAGAAATTGTCCAAATCTTCTCAACAAATCCTCACTACAACTTGTCCAAATATGCTCAATAAATCCTCACTAGAACTTATCCAAACTCATAGAAACATAAAGAGAATTGTTAGAGACTCAATATGCTTCACACTAATAACAATGCTCAATTACTTTTAATCACTCTTTTAGAAACATAAAGATAATTGTTAGAGACTCAATATTCTTCACACTCATCACAATGCACAATCACTTTTAATCACTCTTTTGAAACATATATAGAGGATTGTTAGAGACTCAACATTCTTCACATTCACAAAATCTCAATCACTTCCAATCTAACATATAGATATTTGTTAGAGACTCAATATCTTTCACACTTATCAATACTCAATCTATTTCTCAAATCAATTCAAAATATAGAATAATTTATTTCATAGAACTTGAACTATCACTTCACACATCCACTTGACTAGGCTCAACCAAATCTACTCAACCAATCATTCAATGAAATAATCCTTGCTCACAAACCCTAGTCCAAGCATATGAACACTCACTCAAAATGTTTCCAAAAATGCTTATCAACCAATCTCACATAACAATGATACTTATGTTATTTGCAAACCCTAGTTCAAGTTCTTCACTCAAAAAATCACTTCAACAACAATACTTATAAAATAATCTTCACATAACAATGATACTCACAGTCTTTGCAAACCCTAGTTCAAGCCCTTTACTCAACCATTCACTTCAGCAACAATGCTTATCAAACAAGGTGCATATCATTCACTTCACAATAGCTCAACAACTCAATAAGGAAACCTAATCAAGTCCTTTTCACTCCAAAGCTGTTTTCTAGAAAACCAACCAATAAACTCAACCAAGGAAGAATGTGCCCATACCTTTTTATTTTATGTAGAAGAATATCACACAAATCTGTCGTAATCATTAACACTTCTTTGCCAAACTCAAGGAGGTTAGAAGATAATAATCTCTCTCACAATACAATATTATATCAAAATAAATATACCTTATCACTCCATATTTAAAATAACATCCAACACTTTAAAAATATTAGAACAATTACTTTCTTAATAATCCCTTTGGTAAAAAGTCCTTTAAAATAAAATCAATACCTTAAAAGGCTTACTCCTCCAATATGTAAATATAACAATTGAGACTTTATTTTAAAATTAAAATAAAACTCCTTATAACTCCCTTCACTATTTTACCATGAAAAATCACCACAAGAAATTAAACTTTAATATCCTTATGCCTCCCAACTACCTCATGTCAAACCTTAGGGCAAATAAAAAATTATTTAAAATTGTACCTTTGTCCTTAGTGGATTTTGAACCCACAAAAATACCTCCCCAAGTGCCCTAGTAGTAGCCTTGGCTGTCGTGTAAGCTAGGCACTCATGTGTGAGCTAGAGTACCCATGCACTCTATTACCTCCTCTGCTATCATCGAAATAGACACCCAAAAGATAAACTTCTAAACTTGCTATCACCAGGTTTCAAACCTGTAACCACTCTACCACAAGTGTCAATTCCAATGTCACTTGAGCTAGCCATCGGATGGTGCTAGAAACCAAGCACCTCAACATCTTGAATACATCAAAATTTGGGTTTACACAGCGCACAAGATTTTTCAACAAAAATACGGATGCAATAATCGAGACTCCAAGCTAAGGTTTGGCTAAGGTATAAATAACTTATGTCCTTGTTCCCATGCATGTCGGTGGAGATGAAATAGTTGGGGGTCAACACCTATGTTTTAACTTTGAAATATTGAATTTATAATTATTTAAATTCACTAGAATTTAATTATTATAAATTAATATATAAATATTTTGGCTTTGTTAAAGATTAAAGCCTCCTCTACTTTTACCACTTTGAATAAATAATATTTATTTATAAAATTTAAATTCAATTTGAATTTAAATATTTATAAATTAAATATTAAAACTTCCTTGGGATTTATAATTTGAAATTAAAAGCCTCTTTGTATTTTTATAAAAACCTTTTATTTTTGCTCATCCACGGTTTTAATAGAAACCTCTTCTACTTATGTTTCACATAATATTAAAAATAAATATTATGAAGCTCTTTTGCCATCAAACTTTTGCATTGCTCCTTTTGACCTTTTGGCATCAATGGTATATTATTCCTTGAAATAAATGTTAGCTTCGTTTCTTGACATCAATGACAACTTTGACTCAAAATGTCCAACATTATGGCTATCATAATATTCTACGATATCTACCTTGGAAACTGTCACATAGATATTTGTGTAGTCTACCCTTATAAACACCATGCCACAATTATTTAAAACCTTTTACGTTGTTGAAAGCACCAGGAAAGGGACAAGAATTCAGTCCGATGAGGCCTGAGATTTTAACCTTGGACCTTTGCCCCCCTTACGGGATTTGGTTGAACCAATTGATCTACATATTGGAACTATTGCATTGATATTATTAGAAGTTATTACCTTGGAAAGAAAAAAGAAATTTTTTATCTTATCCTGTTAACCCCCCCTCTGAGTATAAGCTTGTGTTCTTCACTTCCATCAGGTATTTTTCATTGGATCCAAGGGATGAAATCCAACGTCTCTTAATGGATTATATGTAGGAACAAATTCCCTCTATAGTAGTTTAATAATCTACATAATGCTATTTTTCTATGAATAATGACAAAGCTCATTGTATGGATGGTATTATAGTGGAGTTTTTAAAAAATGACACATCCTTTCCTTAAATATTAATCATGTATACCTAGAAGCTCTCCAAAATAGTTCCTTATAGATTATTTCAATTTAGGATCAGTAAAACTTATTTCTAAGGGAACAAATCATATCCAAATATCCAATTGGAGATATATTACCCTCCTCAATAGTTTGAACAAGATCATAGCTAAAGCTATAGCTTTAAAAATAAAAACTATTATACAAGCTGTTGTTCACCCTAAAAATTTTAGTTTTCTTAAAGGATATTATATCTTAGATAATCTTATTATGGACTAGGAAACAATGCAATGGGATATCTATTCAAATCAATATACCCTCTTGATTAAGTTATATTTTGACAAAGTATATGATATAATTAGATGGGAATTTATTATACATATGCTTTCTTATCCTGGTTTTAGTCCAAAAATTTGTAATAAAATTGGTATGCTCTTTTATTATGCTTCAGCTCTATCCCCTCCTTCCCTATACAATTATCTATTAGATAGGTTTTCCCTCTTTCTCATTTTTACATGTTTTTGTTATCAATGCTATTGGTTATCTTCTTCATAAGTCTCAATCTGATGGTCTCATTTAGGGTATTCAGGTTCCTAGAGATAAAAATGCTCATAACTAATATTTTGTTGATGGTTCCCTTATTTTTCTTCAAAATATCCAATATGAGATGGAAACAATTCAAGAAATTTTAATACTATTTTATGATAGCTCTAGATCTCATAACAACCACTCT
This sequence comes from Wollemia nobilis, assembly GCA_028583015.1. Taxonomy (NCBI): domain Eukaryota; kingdom Viridiplantae; phylum Streptophyta; class Pinopsida; order Araucariales; family Araucariaceae; genus Wollemia; species Wollemia nobilis. Next base: position 22,470 of record JAQPPZ010003940.1, read on the forward strand.
AAAAAAAAAATCTTCTACACTTATTCCAATCCTAATGGTTGAAACTTTTTGATTGAGTGGAAGATCATACCTAATAGAATGATTTATTATTACTTGGGAATCCCTATGGGATTAATATTCCTCTTGAAAGATATGCAAAAATAGGTAATAAAAATACTTTAGAAGAAATTTAGTATATGGTCAACTTGTTTTCTCTTCCTAGTAGGAAGAATTACATAAAGTTATGGCAACCTATCAGGGTTCTACTTAAGGGGCCGGACCCAAAAAATACTTGTAAAAAAATGGTGAATCTGTTTCAAAACCCTAGTGAATCCTAGGCAAATTCATGTAGGAAAACATAACGAATTACCTTATTTTTTCACAAAAATCTAGAGAACATTGGTGAATTTTTGTTAATATTGAAAAATATATAAAACAACAGCAAATTATTACCTATATATGCATCCGAAGGAGGGTCGAGTGCAAAATTGCATCTTGGAGAAGGTCAGATGCATTTCTATACAAGGAACCCAACCCTCCCCTGAATGCATTTCTACACAAGGCCCCCTAGATATAGTTTTGCACCTGGGCCTTCCTCGGATGTATTTTTGCACCTAGCTCCCTTGAATACAGAAATGCACCTGGTGAAGAACACAAAATTATACTGAGAGGGGGGTTGAAAAATATAAGACCACTTTTTACTTTTATTTCCAATAAATATTATGCAATGTATAGATAGGGATATTAATAGCAATAATTAAAGCAATGCACAAATCACCACACATAATAGAGACACCAATTTAACATGGTTCACCCAATGTGGGCTACTCCACGAAGAAAATATTTCACTAAAATTTTCTCAATCAATCTCTTTGGAATAATTTCCCTATTATAATATTTATGGACCTCTATTTAAAGGAGACACCAATCCCCTAATCAAGTTCATGGATGTCTATCCATAGGAGACACCAATCCCCTAATCTATATTGTAAGCTTCTACAAAAGCTCACACTAATCTGTCCACAAGTCCTCTCTAGAACTTACCTCAAATCTGCTCAACAAGTCCTCACTAGAACTTGTACAAACTCATAGAAACATATAGAGAATTTTTAGATACTCAATATGCTTCTTACTAAAAATAATTCTCAATTACTTTCAATCTCGCTTTTTCTCACAAAAACATATAGAGAATTGTTAGAGACTCAATATGCTTCACATTCACTAACACTCAAACTCTTTCTCAAATAAATTCAAAATAAGGAATAATTTGTTTCACATAACTTGAACTATCACTTCAACACATCCACTTGACTAGGCTTAACCAACTCCACTCAAATAACTTTAAGAAACAATCCTTGTTCACAAACCCTAGTCCAAGCATATGAACACTCACTCAATTATTTCCAACAATGATTATTAACCAATCTCACATAGCAATGATACTCATATTCTTGCACAAACCCTATTTCAAGATAGTTCACAACTTCACATAACAATGATACTCGTTATTTCACAAACCCTAATCCAATCTTCAAACTCAACAATAAGGGATCTCAATCACCCAACAATGAAGTATGCATTTATTCACTCAAAATATCCAACAATGCTTATCAAAAAAGATTTATAGAATTTACTTCCATTTAAAAAAACTCATCAACTCAACAAACACACAAAGGAAAACTTAACCAAGACCTTTTCAGTCCAATATTATTTTCAGAAAATCTCAACCAATCAATTACTTCAACCAAGGAAAAATATGCCCATATCGTTTACTTGATGAAGAATAGACTTCAAAACCTATCTCAATTATAACAACTTTCCTTTCCAAGCACAAATGTTAGATGACAAGAATTATCACTCTAACACTTCTTCAAAATATTTCTTTAATGCAAACATAACACTGAAATACACCTTATAATCTCCAACTTTAAAATAATATTCAACAACCTTCAATATTAAAAATAAACTTCCTTACTACCTTATAACTCCTTAATCACTTAAAAATTCAATTCATAAATCAAAGTTTTGCATTCCCCTTTTAACTTCCCTAAAGAAATTATAACCCAAATTAATTATGCAAAAAATTAATTAACATAAACCTTTGAAAAAAATAAAATATTTTTCCCTTTTTATTTTTTGCAAGCCAAGTCAACCCAAACAATGCACATACCTCTATTATGCTACCCAAAAGGCCTTGGTGGGATTCAAGATACCGATGGCTCTCCCCCAAGCACTTTTGTAGTGCTCACACCCATCAACTAGGTTGCATGGCTCTACAAGAGCGAAAAAGCACGAATGTGCCTTTGACTTCCTTCTCCCTTGAATGATGAAAATACAACACAAAATTCCCTTCAGCAAAACAACATGTACGAGGTTTGAACCTGCACTAGGCATCTCGAATGCGTCTAATGCAACCCTTGGCTGCCAACTCAAGTATGTGTGGCTTCGAGTAGATTTCCGAGGGCAATAAACTTTGTCATTTTATCTTCTCAAATACACATTTAAAAATACACGTCTTTCCTTTGCATGAGCCAATAAAAAATTACATGGATGATTTTCAAATGCCAAACATTGGTATTATTTATATGCAAAACCATAGCATATTCCAGCATCAGCAAGTATTTGAATTTGAATATTTATTTTATTTTTTAATTTTTAAAGCAAAAAAACCCTTGCGGGTTTGCCTTGGTCTGAGAGACCATGACCAAGGGGTTCTACACTATCAAAGTGACCCAGGAGCCTTGCCCGACCCTATCCGCACCAGCATTATCAATTGGATTTTAGGTACCCAATTCGACTTTTTGGTAGGGTGCAATTCGAACCTGCTACCTCCTTTGGAGGATTACCCTCTCCTATCCAACTCACCTACAAAACCTGGGTAATTTGAATATTTATTTTAAATATTAAATAAATATTTAAATTTAACCTTAGCATCCATCATTATTTAAATTAAAATTTTAATCAAATATTAATTTTTTTTAATTTAAATTAAATATGCCCGTGGTCTTTTTCAACTTGATCCTTGATCTTCTTAAACTCAAATTTTTATCCGAAATAATAATAATAAGATATTATTTAATTTAAACTTGCTTATCCTTCCTTGGATCTTCATTATTTGAGCCTTCTTGGATATATAATATTTAAAAATAAATATTATAACCTATTGCTTTTCAAGACCTTATTGCTTTTGGAAGAAACACTTAATGTCCTCAAAGATGATGAACATAGCACAAAATTACTTTTGACATCAATGACAACATACACTCCTCAAAATATCCAACACCTAGCGTTCCCCCGGAGGCCGTTTTGCACCTGGTCTAGCCCTCCCTAACCGGGTTTAAAATTGCATCTATTTTGTATCGGGTGCAAAATTGCATTTTGGGGAGCCAGTGTAAAATTACACCTGATCCGATGCAAAACTGCATTCGGCCCAAAGTAGGTGCAAAACGACATCCAAGATAGCTGGTGCAAAAATGCACCGATCTGGTGCAAAACTACGTCTGGCCCGAGATGGGTGTAAAACTACATCCAACTCTAGATGGGTGTAAAACTGCACTCGGTCAAGGGAGGGCTAGATCGGGAGCAAAACTGCATTCGGGGGAACCAGTGCAAAACTACATCCAGGGTATCCGGTGTAGAAATACACCCAGTCTGGTGTAAAACTACATCCGACCTAAGATGGGTGTAAAACTACATCCGACCTAAGATGGGTGTAAAACCGCACCCGATCAAGTGCAAAAATGCATATGGCAGATTCAAGTGCAAATGCTTCCAGGGGAACCTCTATCGAACCACTACTCTACAACATTTTTCTCCATCGATCATCTATTCTTCTAATAGTTTGAATGTTTTAAGTGAAAGTATCATTGGCGTGTTAGTTATTTATAGTGTTATAGTTGGTGAGTTGGGTAGGATAATTTAAATTTTTTAGAAATTTAAGTAAAAAATTATCCACAATTTAGGCGATAGTTTTGGAGAGTTTAAAAAAAATGTAATACCATTATCAATGAATGGCGATATGACACCTAAAAAAATTCCCAAAAATTTTGGGCGAAAAGATCGACATCTAGGGTCCCCCAAACTCGCCAATTTGAAATTTCAAAAAATGTAATATTCACCCTATTGGTGAATATTCGCCGTTGTGCATAACCGTGCAACCTATAATATTTACTACTCTTGCTGGATAGTCTCAAAGGATACCTATAACAAATTTACTTAGGTCATTCACATTTTTTATGGATCAAATGAGATAGGGAGGAAGGAATAAAAACCATATCATGGAAACTTTGTACTGAATTTAAGGCTTCATAAGGTTGATGTATTATTGATCATATTACTCAAAGCAAAATTTTAGCTACAAAATGGATTGCTAGAGCTATCAATGAAGATAAAAATTAGAAACACCTATTCTACTATAGAATCTTCCAAGCTACTCACAAATATAAATTGAAAGAAACCCCATGGGAGGATAAGAACATTAATGCACTATACTCTATGATTAAATGATCTATTTTTTCTTACCAATAACTAGAAAGCTTAGCAACCAATTTCTCATTTATTGGCTTGGAAGTCTAACTCCTTGTGACATGGTCTAAGAATCAATCTGAATAGTCTTTGGTGGAATAAACTTATCCTTCATAATGATAAACCTTTATCTTTGTGCAATGCTTTTTGAGGAATAGCTTTTTTGAAAAAAGGTATAAATAGAATAAGAGATATTTGGGATTCAGGCAACCACTCAATTATCATCTAGAATTAGATCCACAAATATTTCTTGCTTCCCTCTTTGTTCAAAGAGTCTTATGGTTTTTTATGGCTTTCATTCCATGTGAGGTCCTAATTACGTTAGGAACAACTACCTACAATATATGGATACATTAAATATGACTAAATAACTATAGAATCTCTTCCATTAAATCTAGTTTGATCTACCACAAACTATTATATCCTTTATCATTGGACTCTAAGCTCAATGTCAAGTGGCAAGTCAATTTTACCAATACCAAATTGTAGTCTCTTATTGCTCAAATTTGAAATAATCCTAAAAAATCCAAAACTTAACTTCTAGGATGGTGGATTTTGCATCAAAAACATTTAATGTTTTAAAGTTCATCTCCAGTTTTACATATTTCCCCTCAATGCAAAATTTGTAATGTTTGAAAAAAAATTATTCACTTGTTTTAGTTTTGTGACATGGTTAAATAATTTTGGGATATCTTCTACACTTTTTTATTCCCCTCCACTAAATTTTGGAAGCTTTCTCTGCTTGGTTTTTTAGGTTTTTTGTAGAATCATTTTTCTCAAGCATATTTGGAAGTTTAGATGTAGAAAGGTGTTTACCAATTCCACTCTTCCATGGGGTATAGTCATAGCAAACTTGACCTTTGATCTTTTGCTACATTTAGGATGCATTCATTACCATTTTCATGGAGCTTCCATAAAAAATAAGAGATGTTACTCACATGCTTCATCATATTTTTCACATGATCTAGGATCTAATAGAAAACAAAGAAAAAGAAGGTAATAAACAATGATGAGCCAACATCATATTTTTCATCATATTTTTCACATGATCTAGGATCTAATAGAAAAAAAAAGAAGGTAGTAAACAATGATGAGCCAATTCAAGAATTCACTACTTCTATTTCTTCCTTGAAGAATTTTTTTATTACATAGGAGAGTTGGTTACAACCACTATTTTTAGTAGCTAGCCAACGAAGGGTTCAAACCATATGGACAACTCCCAACAAACCTATCCGTCTCATTCTTGTTGATCCAACATGAGATGGAGACCATCGGTTGCTCGAGGTTCGTACCATCATCATCAATTTGGTGCACACTTAAAGGATTCAGAGTAGACTACTACCTTTGCAAAAGGTTGGTTTTCCCCCCAAAATTTGAATCTAGATCTCTTCTTGATAAGTGCCTAGCCACACCTACACTTACCAATCCACTTGGTCCCTTGGGGCTTCTTCCTTGAAGACTTAAAAAAATATAATGGAGGATATACCCATAAATTTACCACATAAGAGTCTCTCCCATTACCACATAAGAGTCTCTTCCATTGGTGAGTGGTAATATCAAGCATATTGGAGTAAAATACAACTATAATCATTTTGATGCTATTAACTTTTATTCTTATGTGTACTTAATTGTAAATGTTTTACTCATCAACTTTTTTTTTTTTGTTGGATGGTACCAACACCATATTATTGGTATATTTCAATTAATAAAATAATACAATCTTAACTTTTACTTATAAAAATTAAAAAAAATAATTTTATAAATATTAATGATTAGAAATTATACAAGTACAATAATTGTTTTGTAATTTTACACTAAATTTTAAAACCGTGGAAATGGTACATTTTGCTTCATGTATAAACTTTATAAATATGATGACGGTATTACTATTTAGTAGTTGGAATATGTAGAAATTTGGTAGGGTGAAATTTTATAAGGGCAGACACGTTAAAATTTGAGGTTTTTTGCGGATTGAATACTTGTTAGTTTTTATGGGTATAAAAGGTTTGGTATGGTGGTTATAGTGGTCAATGAGTACTATGTGGTATGGTGAGTATAAAGACTAAGGAATACTGTGTGGCATGCTTTCTTGAACATAAAAAAATTAAGCTAGGCATGGATGGCATAAAAAAATTGACATAGTGGTTATAAAAGTGAACTGCATAAAAAATTTGGTATGGTGATAATAGGATAGATTGCATAGAATACAATGTGATCATTACATATAGCATGCCCAGATTATCATGACAGCTAATTCCACTATATAAATTAAAATAATAATAATTATATATAATTATTTATAAATAGTGGGACTCTCTGATTTTTGTTTAGTACTATAAAGTTTTACAGGAATGGTGATTAAAGGTCAAAGGTCCCCCTCAAATCTTATACCTCTGCCGGTCTCATTCCGAGCATCAATAAATAAATTTGTCCAGTTTCCAGAAAATAAAGAAAACACTGTTCATGCCATTGCTATCTGAAATAAAATTTAACAAATGGACAACTCCAGTGGGTGGGATTGTATGACATTTGCATGTTCCGTGTCTACTATTGTGTAGATCGGGGCGTTTTTCAACTATGCAATAACTAACGAAGAAAAATGTCGTTATGTAGATATTAACTTAAACCCTAATCATCAAACACACAAGAAAAACGAGAGTCTAAGCAGTAACAGTCAAGTTTCACTTCAATGATGTTACATACGGATATTAAGATGGTAACAAACAAGTGACTTGCAAAGCCATATTAATAAATTCTACAATTTAGGCAATGAAGGTGAAGTGCTACAATAATTCAAAAGTACTGTTAGAGTCGTATAGTTTTACAGGACCTGCAATTCATATCCAAGTCTCGTGCTTATTTGACTAAAAGTCGGATTCTAATTTTAAAGAAAGAAATGAGATATACTGAAATATAGAAATTGAAAGCAACTGCAATGGTTTTGACTCTGTTGAGAAAGTAGGTATTTTTCTTACTGCTGCCATATTGGATAAAGAAGGAATGTATGAGCTTACAGGGAAAAAGGGGACATTCCTGAAGTAAGAAAACCTAAGGGTGACCATTAGGTCATCAGAGATTGTGAGGGAGGGTTCAGTGTGAAGAGATAATAGCATTGTATTGTTATAGAAGTTTTCTGCAAAAGATCCTCCATATTACGCCATGCGTGTTAACCGAGCTCAGTGTTTTCTATTAAGCACTAACATTTACATAGGAGGAAGAAGACCACGTATAAAAGAAGAAACAAGATAATAAAGGAAGTTTTAGAACAAGATAACATTGATGTAACCAATCATCCACCTAGGCCACCTTTGAGGATTTTTGAAAGTAGTTTACCATTAATGGAGGTTTTTGGCCATACAATTCTTCAAATGGGGACATCTTGAGGGAAGAAATGGGGACATCTTGAGGGAAGAAAGATAAGAAATGTTATACTACCATTTAGCTAAAGAGATGCAATGGATATAATGAATTTTTTTTTTTTTTCCGGGTGAAACAAAAAGGTAAGTATCCCAACATTTATTTATAATTTTTGGTTAAGATAGAAACACAAAGATAAGTATCCAAACATTTATTTATAATTGCTGGTTAAAATAGAATACTGATCACTAATAATAGGTTTGGGTATGCCACACAATTTAAAAATAGAATTGAGAAACACCTTGTCAATATTGTTTGCTATGAAGTGATGATGCAAGGCATAAAAATGAATGTATTTTGAAAGATAATATACTACTATATAGACCACCATATTACCCTTAGACTGGAAGGAACCTCAATGAAATCCATGGATATATGTCTCCATTGGTGATTACAAATAGTGAAAGGTTGCAACAATCCAAGAGATTTAATACTTTTTTTTTTCTTGTTTCATAGGCATGCCTCACATTTAGAAAAAATGGTCTTGCCATCTATTTTTATTCCTTTCCAATAAAAGGATTGTCTGATCCACTAATACATTTTTAATAATATATAATGTCTAGCAAAATAAGAGGTATGCAATTCATGGATAACACTAGTATTAACAATAGATGATGGGAAATATAAATGAAATCCTTATTTTAACAAACCCCATGAACATATGAGGAATAGGAATTAAAGAGCCACACCCCATCTCATGAATGATGTGAGTGATTTTTGGATAAAAAATATATTCCTTTCAAATCTAGAAAATCCATGATGGAAGAGGATTAGACATGCAACTAATTACAACATCCTCATGATTGTGAGATAGAGCATTGAAAAACTATATTCTTCTTAATCTTCTTGTACTTAATGATAGACTAATAATCCATGAGCGTTTCTAACTATCTATTCTAAATAAGAAAGTTTTACTAAAATTAGAAGTAGTCAAAATAAAGGTGTTATGTATAGTCTCCTTTAAGCCATGGAAGAACGGGGAAGCTAGTTCAAACTAAACAAAGATATCCTTCTTAGTTGGAGTGATGAGTGGGGCAACAACATTTCCATATTTATAGATTATTTGTTTGTCATACCTAGCTCAAACTAGAAATATATAGATTTTCTTAAGGTATTTAGGTAGGGACCAATCTTGAATGACTTTGATCTTGTTAGAATACATATTACCCTCTTCTTGAGATATTATATCTCTCAAGTATTCTACATCATGGACCCAAAAGGAATTCTTGGACCTTTTTACAAATAGTTTTTCCTTCTATGAGAAGTGGGAAGTTTAGTCCACATTAACTAAATGAGCCTCACTAGACTTGTAAACTAAGATATCATTAAACAAGAATAGTACCAACTTTCAAAGAAGAGAAAAATAGATAAACTTCAGGAGGCTCTAGAAAGGGAATAACTAAGAACTTATAATGACCCTCATGCATACAAAATGTAGTCTTGGTAATATCCTCTTCTCTAATCCTAATTTGATGAAACCTAATGTGCAAGTAAATTTCTATAAAGTATTTAGTGCCATGCAATTCATCCAATAAATTATCTATAATAGGGATAGAAATTTTAAGTTTGATGATGATATTGTTGAGAGGTTAAAAATCAGGACACATGTGCTAATAGTTATCCATATGTCACTTCATAACCACCAAAGAGGAATAAGAACTAAGACAAATAATAAATCTCCTACACTAGCTTCTTAATGTTATACTTTTGGGGTTAGAGATAGTAGCAAGGATGAATATTTGAAGGTTGACTAGCTATAACTATATCGATGACATGATCATATTTGTTTTAGGGGGAACATCCATGAGTTCACCAAATCTGTCCACATAATGATCCAGAATAGTTTACAAGGACAAAGGAAGAGCTAGAAGAAGTTGCAAAAAATACAACTTCCTTGCAATTGACCTAGGTAAATAATATAGGACCACCTTCAATATCTTATCATTATGGAAGGAGGAGGTTGGATTACATGGACATAATTGACCTTGTCATTCTCTAAGTATTTGATGCATAGTCATTGGAGATAAATAGTAACATTATCAAGCTATTATAGCCATTATGCTCCTAGGATGAATCTGCACTATCTAGGTGCAAGACTACCAAAGGGCCAATCCAAGTATAGTTTTCCATCTAGACTCTAACATTAGTAGTATAATCCACAACTAATTTCTATCCCTAATATTAGAATTTTTACTAGGTTGAAGTATTGATATACATTCCCAAAGACGATACCAGTTTGCTACCAATAAAGTTATGTGTTCTACCCTGATTGATCAACACATTGACATCAAGATGTTTGATGAATTGTTGGACCTTAATGGCATGATGATACTAGAGATCCATCAGGAAAAACACAAAGATATCCATGGTATCAACCTAGTGCTTAGAATTTTATACTTTAACCAATATCTCTATTGTGAAGAATATTGTTCTTCACCTTCAAACATTGTTCCTTCCTCAACTTCCATAGGGAAATTACAGCATTTTTCATAAAATTGATTGTGAGGATGGCATGAGTGATACTTGAAATGAAGAAATCCTTTAGAAGAATTCTCATCATTAAAAATCAAGATTTTATTCACGTTGATAACAAATGGAGCCCTCTAAAGCCACTAGATTATTAAAGTAAGGTTATCAAGATTTTATTTCCCATCTTGGAGATAAGACAACTTGAGCTTCTTTTCTATCACTAGAGCCACTCATTTAGTATTCTTGACGTTACATGCATCATGCATATCAACCTCCGTATTAATTTTCATCTCTAAGGCCATGGTAAAAGGTTGGGACCACTAACACTAGATCCAAATGATAGCTATACCGAGCTAACACTAGATCCAATCTTATAGGTCTGCCGGTCTCATTCCGAGCATCAATAAATAGATTTGTCCAGTTTCCAGAAAATAAAGAAAACAGTGTTCATGCCATTGCTATCTGAAATAAAATTTAGCAAATGGACAACTCCAATGGGTGGGATTGAATGACATTTGCATGTTCCGTGTCTACTATTGTCTAGATGAGGGCGTTTTTCAACTATGCAATAACTAACGAAGAAAAAAGTCCTTAAATGGATATTAGGTAGATATTATCTTAAATCCTAATCATCAAACACTCAAGAAAAACAAGAGTCTACGGATATTAAGATGGAAACAAACAAGTGACTTGCAAAGCCATATTAATAAATTCTACAATTTAGGCAATGAACGTGAAGCACTACAATAATTCAAAAGTACTGTTAGTGTCGTATAGTTTTACAGGACCTGCCATTCATATCCAAGTCTCGTTCTTATTTGACTAAAAGTCGGATTCTAATTTTAAAGAAATCAATGAGATATACCGAAATATAGAAATTGAAAGCAACTGCAATGGTTTTGACTGTGGAGAAACAACCTTCAACGCGCTCAAGTAAAGCTTAGAGTGGGTATTTTTCTTGCCGCTGTCATATTGGATAAAGAGGGAATGTATGAGCTTACAGGGAAAAAGGGGACATTCCTGAAGTAAGAAAACCTAAGGGTGACCATTAGGTCTTCAGAGATTGTGAGGGAGGGTTCAGTGTGGAGAGCTAATAGCATTGTATTGTTATAGAATTTCTCTGCAAAAGATCCTCCATGTTACGCCATGTGTGTTAACCGAGCTCAATGTTAACATTTACATAGGAGGGAGAAGACCACGTATAAAAAGAAGAAATACACGTAGTCCAAACAGACAACGAATATTAACCCAGCAACCTTACCAAGTCGACAAGAAATTGCATAGAATCTCAGACATAGCTTGTGAAAGCCATGTCTTCTATCTACACTGCAAAATAAAAGTCAAGAAACTGGGTATTGTATTATAGTGGAACAAAATCCCAAGAAAGAACTTCATAAAGAAATTATTTACTTGTGTAGGGTAGTTGGTCAAAATTTTGGGTGTTGGTAGAGGTTGATCCAGATTTCTTTCTCACTCCATATTGTAGATATACGACTTAACTAGGAATGTCCTATGTACTGGTAGAGGCTAGAGACCAACAGGCTCCATTCCTCTTATATCCATCCTGGTGATAGGGGTCAAGGCCCCTCTAAAAGTCTAGTGTTTACCCCTAAACATTTGTCACCAAGGATGGTGTAGCAGTTAGGGCTTTGGCCTCTCTTTGGGGAGGTTTAAGGTTCAAACCACTGCATACTCACAAGCATACTCACAAGGGGAGAGGTTGGATGGTAGTGATTCTCAGTTGACTACCCCAATTCATGCGGGTTCAGGATCCGTTGACTATGCTTTACTCAATAGGCTTAAAGTTTATAGAGGCAACCCATTTATAATCAAAAGCTATAATAAATGGTATTCATGATCAAATAAAAAAAATCATGCACACTATAATAGTTGCATTGGATCCAGTTGACTACCCCAATTAATGCATTCCGTGCTTTACTCAACAGTCTTAAAATTTATAGAGGTAGCCCATTCATAATCAAAAGCTCATGATCAAATAAAAAAATCATACACTATAATAGTTGCATTGGATCTAGTTAGTACATAGTTGTTAATTACGAAGTAATTTCTAGTTTTGGAATTTGGCGTCAAAATTAATGAAACTATAATAAATGGTATTAATGGTCAAATAAGAAAAATCATATTATAGTAGTTGTATTGGATCGGAAGGTTCGGGATGTTATTGTATTTTACTCGAAAGTTTAAAGTTTTTTTCTTATATTGAACATCCTTTACAAATATTTACAAATTCTCACAACCACATGAATGATAATAATTAGGCAACTGCCATTACCGTAGTTTTGAAGTTTGACCAAAAAAACTATAATAAATGGTATTCATGGTCAAATACTAAAGTTTGACCAAAAAAAAAAAAACTATAATAAATGGTATTCATGGTCAAACAAGAAAAGTCATACACACTATAATAGTTGCACACTATAATAGTTGCATTGGATCTAGTTAGTACATAGTTGTTAATTATGAAGTAATTTTTAGTTTTGGTGTTTGGCTTGAAAATTAATGAAACTATAATAAATGGTATTCATGATCAAATAAGAAAAATCATACACACTATAGTAGTTGCATTGGATCTAGTTGTTAATTACAAAGTAGATATGTATTACTTTGGAATTAAATTTTAAGCATGGAATATGTCATTAGATTTACATTATCATATTAGTCAATTAGAAAGTAAGAGGAGAGTAAGAGGGCTAGTCCCTACACATACCCCACATAGAATATTTAATTAAATTTACATCATTACATTAACCAGCTAGAAAGTACGAGGGCCAGTCTCCACACATACCCAAACTCATATGAAAATGGTTTGTGCATTATATTATATTAAATTTGAAATGTGCATAATTGTTTGTTTACCAATTAAATAACATGATAATTGAATGTTTGCATTGGTTTGAGTTTGGATTGATTACACGAAACCATGATGAACTTGAATATGCAATTAAATATCTTTAAACATGATCAAGAAATTCATGTTCTTCAAAAGGGTTAGATCAAAGGCAAAATGGAGTATGAGTAAGTTTGAGACAACCCATTTTTACATGCTAAGGAACCTTGTGAAAATAATGAATAAGGACAAAAGAGGATAAACCAGAGGCATTAACTTCAAAAATACAAACACACCTACAATATTTACCTCTTCACTCTAAAAATAAAAAACTAGGCACTTAGGTGGCAATGCCATCAAAGAAAGATCATACAAAATCCTCAAAACATTCCCATTTTGGCATGTATCTAAGAAATAGAAGATAATTAGAAGAGAATTTATAGATGGGATTATTTTGGATTAAAGAAAACTTGAATTTCCTTGCATACTTCCACCACAAAAAATTATTAGGGTGGACACATTTTTAGAGCTAGGCTATTTTACAAGTTCATCCCTTTTGGGAGGTTAGGTTGAAAAGTCCTCATTAGGTTGTATAAAATAAAATGTCATCTTGTAATCCATTAGTCTTCCAACCTTAAAAGTCCATAGATTTAAAATGCAAAGGCCCCATAGTGTTAAGAAGGTGTTCTTGCCATTGATAATTTACCTAGAACTCTACTACAACCAATAGAGGCATTGTTGTTATTTTTTGCTTGCACAAATGGGTATAGACTATGCTTTTTTTTGCTTCATCTCACTTGCAAAAATAGGGTTCATTTATAAATAATGCTCTGCCTAATGAAAATGAATCATGCACTAGTAGTAAGCATGTATAATAGTAAAACTTTGGCTTAACTATAAACTTGAGTGGAATTAAATATTGCACTAGATGTAAATAGGTACGACTATGAAATATGGTCTAAAAATTAAATATGAATCATGTATTAAATTTTCAAATCATGCCCTAGATACAATATAAATAAATAATTTTCTACATTATGCCCTAGCTAGAAAAATATGAATAAAGGATTCCATTAAAAAACAATTCTCTAGATGAAAACATGGATGATTGATTCTTGGCATTTTCTCTATCTAAAAAGTATATATTTTTTTTAAAATCATGCCAATGGTACAATGCATGTAAGAATAGTTGATCCCTAGCTTGAATATTGAATCATGTTGATTGGATGAAATACTTTAGTAAATTTATCTCTTTTTTAATTAAATGCATAAAAGGAAAAATAATCCTTAGTTTTCTTTGTCAGTAAGGCTACTTGTATGGAGGTACCCAAGTATGAAAAGTATTAAATTTACAACTTGAATTTGGCCTTATATCCTCAAAGTATATTATATTATGACATTCACCTATATGTGAGGAAGACAATCTTATTTGAAACTAAATAATTCTACTTTAGAAATCTACCTATCCATCACTATTAAAATATGAACAGAAGTGCTAAGGAGAAATTAAAACCAATTTTTTGTACCAATACCTTGCAGAAAAATCATGAACCATGAGGGTGACAACATGACCAAAACAAAGGGATAAACAATTATAATGGCCAAAACTAACATGCTTGTTTTTTACTAAAGCCAAAGTGATTGTATTCATCCATATTGTATTTAAAAAATACTCATCAATGCATAAACATGACATTATTCTAATTTCTATAGTTGTCATATAGTTGGGTTCATCACATAAAGAAGTTTTTGATACTACCCAAGGCTACCCAATCCCTTCACAAGTAGGTAATGCCCAAGTGTGCTTGCATAGCCCTGTGTTGCTCCTACTTGAAATGTCATAATGTTGAAAATAAAGGTGTTTCCTCAATTATTTTTTGTATTTAAAAAGTTGAGTGATGCACGTGTGTTCTTGATGCATGTGTGTTCTTGTACAATGACCTAGTTGAGTTTATTAGATGTATTGTTAGAATTTTTTTATTTCCTTGTTGTAAGTAAAAGTTAAGGGGTGAATGATGAATATGAGTTTGAGTGGGTGGCATTGTCTCTACATTAGAAAGCTATGTATAGTACATGACTAATGCATTAATTAATATTCTTTTATAAATATGATATGTTAAATGAATAACCTCCTTTGGTTAAAATCCCTTCTATAAAAATGATTTAACTAGTTTGTTTTTTCCATAAGTACTAATGAAATCATGTTTATTTTCTCTAATTTCATATACAAATTATGGGTGAAAGAGATGACTAAACGAAATTCTTATACTTTTCCTAGTTGAAATTAAATGTAAAATATTTGTACTAAACGTGACTAGAAGCAATGGTTCTTACTTGAAAATACATCTTTAAATTTTAAGTTTCATTCATAAGTCACATTAATGTTTGAGTTAATCTTCTAGTTTGATGGAAATACCTCTGTCTTGTATAATGTCCTTCTAGATCCTTGATGAGAAACTTGCATCATAGTCTTAACATTTTTTGAATTTGAATTTAAATAATAAATAGAGTTAGTTTCTTTAATAAATATTATTTACAAGTATTATTTTCTTCCTATTTTAATTGCTTTGTTATAAATATTTTGTGAGACTTACGCATTGTTATCAATACATCTATGGTCTAAAGCTAAATGTTAGCTCATACTTTAAATGGACCATTACTATATTGAAACAAATTCTAAAAATACAATTATAGTAGCAACAAATCAATCAATAAATTAGATATCCCAAAAAACCATTAATGTACAAAATGAAACATCCATGGAGATCGTAAATTAGATATGCCAAAAAATCAATAATGCAAGTACAAAAAATCATAAACTAAAATTAATTAAATCCTACCCATTTAGAGAGAGAAAATTCTCAAATACACAATAAAGGAAACTAATATTCAAGTGTTTAATCTCATCTAAACTATAACATGACTCCTCATGATACATTAAATCAAAAAGAAACCTAACCTTAATGCTCAATGGATGATTACCTTATACTAGGGCTTCAATTAATAATAAAATAAATAGGTAATATGGATATATTTGATCTATTACATGGCTTCTCCATAAGAAATCTTTATCCTCAAAGCTGGAAAATATTAGAAAATGTGCCCAATATCCCATGTTGGATCTTCTTCTTAAAGATCCCACCACTTGATGAGGAACTCCTAAATCTAGTGAGACCATAGATTATGACCTCCAAACTACAAAATCACTTTGACTTAGAAATATATTCACCCTTTTCATTGATTATTGGAATATCCTTATGGAACTCCACCATTTGTAAAATAACATATTTTTGATAAGAGACATGAAAGATAGGGTGGATGTAAGAAAAAACTAGAAGTCCAACTAATATTTCAATTCACCAATGTGAAAAACCACCTAATAGGGGATTTAAAAGTGAGGATCCAAATTTTGGCAAGACTTTGTATTCAAGGACAATTGCTTAAAAGGTTAAAGTCACAAAAAGACCATATTTCACATGGTAAAGTATCACTTAGAGTGATACACATTCTATTATTAATTCATGTAGTTTTGATCTTAGGATAAATTACCTTTAGGAATTTGTAGAACAAGATAAAATTGATGTAAAAAATCATCCACCTAGGCCACCTTTGAATATCCTTGAAAGTAGTTTAACATTGATGAAGGTTTGTGGCCATGCAATTCCTCAAATGGGGACATATTGAGGGAAGAAAGTAAAGAATTTTTGTACTACCATTTAGCTAAAGATATGCAATTGACATAATGACATTTTTTCTTGGGTGAAACACAAAGGTAAGTATCCAGCCATTTATTTATAATTGATGGTTAAGATAGTATTATGATCACTAATAATAGGTTTGGGCATGCCACACAATTTAAAAAATAGAATTGAGAAACACCTTGTCAATCTTGTTTGCTATGAAGCCATGATGCAAGACATAAAAATGAATGTATTTTGAAAATAAATATAATACTATAAAGACCACCATATTACCCTTACACTTGGGATGAATCTCAATGAAATCCATGGATATGTGCCTCCATTGGTGATTACAAATATTCAAGGGTTGCAAAAATCCAAGATATTTAATACTTTTTTCTTGTTTCATAGGCATGCCTCACATTTAGAAAAAATAGTCTTGCCATCTATTTTTATTCCTTTCCAATAAAAGGATTGTTTGATCCAATAATAATAATATATAATGTCTAGAAAAAGAAAAGGCATGCAATTCATGGATAACACTAATATTAACAATAGATGATGGGAAATATAAATGAAATCCTTTTTTTAACAAACCCCATGAACATATGAGGAATAGGAATTAAAGATCCAGACCCCATCTCATGAATTATGTGAGTAATTTTGGATAAAAATCTATTCCTTCCAAATCTAGAAAATCCCTGATGGAAGAGGATTAGACATGCAACTAATTAAAACATCCTCATGTTTGTAAGATAGAGCATTGAACCACCATATTCTCCTTTATCTTCTTGTAGTCAATGATAAAATAATAATTCATGAGATTTTCTAACTATCTATTCTATTTTGAATGTGAGAGACACTAGTCTAGAAATGTTTTTAGACTACTATAGTTAGTCTTGATGTAGTGGTGATTCAACAAATAAAATTTTAATTTCTCCAAGGCATGTGGACGACATATATTTTTTTGTCATAATTTGATTGACCCATATTACTTTCATAGATTGTATTACTTTCTAAGGCTAAGGGGCTTATATCCTATATAAAAAAAACTCTAATAGCTATTATTGAAGAATTCTCTATAATAAGAAAGTTTTACTAAAATTGGAAGTAGTCAAAATAAAGGTGTTATATATAGTCTCCTTTAAGACATGGGAGAACTATGAACCTAGTTCAAACCAAACAAAGAAATACTTCTTAATTGGAGTGATTAGTGGAGCAACATCATTTCCATATTTATAGATTATTTGTTTGTCATACCTAGCTCGAACTAAAAGTACATAGATTTTCTTAAGGTATCTATGTAGGGGCCAATCTTTAATGATTTTGATCTTTTTAATATACACATTACCCCCTTCTTGAGATATTATACTCTCAATTATTCTACCTCATGGAACCCAAAGGAATCCTTGGACCTTTTTACAAATATGTTTTCCTTCTATGAGAGGTGGGGAGTTTGGTCCACATTAACTAAATGAGCCTCCCTAGACTTGTAAACTAAAATATAATTAAACAAGAATAGTACCAAATTTCAAAGAAGAGATACATAAAACTCAAGAGGCTCTAGAAATGGAATAACTAAGAACTTATAATGACTCTCATGCATACAAAATGTAGTGTTGGTAATATCATCTTCTCTAATCCTAATTTGATAAAACCTAGCATGCAAGTAAATATTTATAAAGTATTTAGTACCATGCAATTCATCCAAAAAATTATCTATAATAGGGATAGAAAAATCAAGTTTGATGATGATCTTGTTGAAAGGTTTAAAATAAGGACACATGTGCTAATAGTTGTCCATATGTCACTCCATAACCACAAAATAGGAATAAGAACCAAGACAAATAATACATCTCCTACACTAGCTTCTCACTGTTATACTTTTGGGGTTAGAGGTAGTAAGGATGAATATTTGAAGGTTGATTAGCTATAACTATATCAATGAAATGATCATATTTTTTTTAGGTGGAATATCCATGGGTTCACCAAAGTTGTCCATATAATGATCTAGAATAGTTTACAAGGATAAAGGAAGAGCTATAAGAAGTTGCTCAAAAGACTAAACTTCCATGCAATTAACCTAGGCAAATAATCTATGACCACCTTCAATATCTTATCCATGTTATGGAATATTACCATTATGAAAGGATGAGGTTGTATTAATTGGACATAACTGACCTTGTCATTCTCTAAGTATTTTATGCATAGTCATTGGAGATTAATAGTAGCATTATCAAGCTATGATAGCCATTATGCTCCTACGATGAATCTACACTATCTAGATGCAAGATGACGAGAGGGCCAAGCCAACTGTATTTTTCCATATATATGTTAACATTAGTACTATAATCCTCAAACTAATTTCTATCCCCAATATTGGAATTTTTCCTAGGTTGAAGTATTGATATACATTCTCAAAAACTATGTCATTTTTCTACCAACAAAGTTATGTGTTCTACCTTTGATTGAAAAACACATTGACATCAATATGTTTGATGATGATACTAGAGATCCATTATGGAAAATAAAAATATGTCCATGGTATCAACCTAGTGCTTTGAATATTATACTTTGACCAATATCTCCTATTGTGAAGAATATTGTTCTTCACCTTCAAACATTGTTCCTTCCTCAACTTCCATAAGGAAGATACACCATTTTCATAAAATTGATTTTGAGGATGGCATGAGTGATAATTAAAATGAGTAAATCCTTTAGAATGCTCATCATTATGATTATTAAAATAAGGTTATCAAGATTTTATTTCCCATCATGTTGGAGATAAGAAAACTTGATCTTCTTTTCTATCACTAGAGCCACTCATTTAGTATTCTTGAGGTTTTATGCATCATGAATATCAACCTCTATATTAATTTTCCTCTCTAATGCCATGGTAAAAGGTTGGGACCACTACCACTAGATCCAAATGATAGCTATAAATGAGCAATATTGTGAAGTCCATGCTATTATCCTTAATTGATACTATTTTCTTGATTTACAAGAATCAAACCATATATGAAGTAGAAAAACACTTTTTGAACTTATGAAATAATAACAATTTTAATTCTAACTTGAAAGGAGAGCACCAATGGTGATGGGGCTCCCATAATAATTATTAACGATCATGGATTCTAATATTAGTATTAACCAATATGACATACCCTTTATTAGAAACATGGTGGATCTACTACTATTGTAGAGGGATCTAAATATATAGCAAAACATCAGTTTCAACCTATGTTGTGATCTATGGATGCTAATCCAAAACCATGATTAAAAATTCAACCTTATCCATAAAATTAAAAGGTTGTAGTCAAAAATACATTCTACAAAGTGGTAATAATATATGATTTTTATTAGGTAAGGTGATATGACTTTTGAAGTTACAAAATAAAAAATATTGTTATCTTGACCAATTTGATCATGGGGTTAATACATGTGATAGCATAATCTAGTTTAAATACTAACAACCTAATGATCTTATCATCAATAAAATATGCATGTTCATGTTAAAAATAAGATTAATTGTTAGCATGAGAAGTGTAGGTCAACCTAGAGGTAGAGACATTAATAGGGATATAGTAGAAAATCTCTAGCAATTATTGTACATGTTGAAGGAAACACATGAAATACTGACTATACTTGAACAAAAGATTTAGGTTGTATCAAGAAAATAGGAAAATGATGATGATGATGAGAATCATCAATTGGAGAACCCTACAAGTGATAGTAATCAATAACAAATTTATGAATAATGAAAAACATATAAGAAAATATATTTGGTAAAGGATCCAGACAAGGATGTCAGGAAACTTGTATTTCAAAAATATGATGGCAAGGTCCTCAAGGATTGACTTGAGGTATGGCTTTTTGAGATGATTAAGTATTTTAAATTTTGATACTTAATGAAAGAAATCAAGGTGAGGTGGGATACATATTAGCTCATTGGGGAATCCACTTTATTGTGTCAAAAACCTAAAACCTAAAAGGGTTTTGGTGGGATGGAACATCACTTGGGATAAATTCATTGTTCTATTTTGACAATGATGGTTAAAACAATAATAATTTGATGTAAAAATGATAAAATGTTAGAACAATAGTCAAGAATAAATAAATGTGAATCACTACTAATAGAATTTATTGAACATCCTAAAGTATGTCCCTCAATATCAAAAGGATAAAAAAATTTGAATCAAGAAATTTACTATGGGGTTGTACCCACATATAAGGTAGATGTGAAAGTTCACATCGCAATGATCATGGAGGAGGTATTTTAAAAATCAACTAAGCAAGAGTAGAAATTAAAATCAATGACAACATATAGCATTGAAAACAAAAAGAAGTGTAAGAATCCTCAATGGTTAGTCCCTCTATTCAAGAAAATGTTTTTGATAGGTAAATATTTAAATAGAATAAATTAATTTTTAATAATAAATATTTTAAAAATAAAACCATTGGTAATAAAATTATGAACAAAAAAGTACAAGAATAAGAATGGTGGAAATTATATGATAAAAGGGCCAATGTATGGATGCTTCATCTACAAATGTAACCATTATGCTAATTAGTTATCTAGGCAATACACTAATCCCCATAAGAAGCAACCAAAGTAGCTTTAGAATGAAAAACGACATCTTGAGCATCTAAGAGTGGTGATGCAAGTATTATTAGAACATCAACTTTATATAAAACTATATAATATCCCATTATTGTAGAGAATGGTACAATATTTGGGGCACATAATCTTGGTAGATGGAATTGTCATAGACCCAACAAAGGCAAAAACTATTTTGGAATATCTAGCACCTCAATATGTCCATGGGTTCCATATTTTTCGATTAGAAAGGTATTACAAGAGGTTCAATAAGGGACTTGTTAAAAAATTTCACCCAATCAACTCCCTCCATAGAAATGGAAGAGACTTAAATGATCTAAATGGTTCAAAAAAGGTATTACAATATTTAAAAGAGAATATAACAACTTCAATACTTGGGGCACCTAAACCATATACGGAATTTATATGAGTCATTGATGCATATAATGAATAATTGGATAGAGTTTTGATGTATAAATTTTGAGCAGTGGCCTATGAGTCTCAAAAATTGAAGTTACATGAGCAAACATATGCACTACATGATTTAAATTTGGAAATAGTTGATAATATTCTATGAATCTAGAGAGACTACCTATTGGGTAAACCCTTTGAGCTAAAATATTATCATCAAGGGATCACATATATTTTCACCCAACCTAAAGCAAATGCCTAATAATAACAATTGCTTAATTTTTATGCATATACATGTTTCTTTTAAGAAATTATATGTGACTTCTATTGGGGGCCACTCCCATCAAAATATCAAAATATTACATTTGTTGCAACATACATTTTTATCAAAAAAAAATTCATTTTTTTGTCTTAAATATATTCTTCAACTTCATCGAAGGGCTATGTTTTTACAATCAGGTCCTTGACATCATTTTGATTAAGAGATTGTACAATCAGATCCTTTCTCACAATAAAATATCTAAAGATATTTTATACTTTGTTTACGACCGTTTATTGGATAACAAGAATCTATCCAATATTTCTGCTATATGATTTTCCTAATGAATTTATTATACCATGTATATTTAAATATTGAGGGAATAACACCCCAAAGGTCATTTGAATTAGCAAATGAAGAAAATTATTGTATTGATTTAGACCATCCTAGAATGCCATCCTCCTTTTCCAAAGGAGATATAATTGTATTAAAATCACCCCCAAGAATCCATAGATCACAATGAATCATAATTGTATTTGAAAAAAATATGCTAAGGCCCTTCCAACATATTTCATGAGGAGTAACAATAGTTGGAGCATATAAATTTATAACCCCAACTTTGATGTTTTCCTCTTTCCTACAAATTAATCCAACAACCAAATTACTTTTTGCTTCTAATAGTTGTCCATACCATTTTCATTTGTCTGATATTATTTGTAATACCACCTAAAGCTACTATAGAAGAAACTTCTAAACAATCACTTGTCTTCCAAATCTTCTTAAAACCATCCTTACATTCCTCATTGTTTATTTTTTTCTTTGTATTAAAATAATCTAAGGGCTATAACAACCTACTAATTCCTTAAAAACACTTTTTTTAGGGGTTTTATTCATACCCCTAATATTCCATGATATCATTTTTATCATCAACACTTTTTATTTTTATTAGTGGGCTTAGCCCCACTTCTTCTTAACACCTGTGATATTTTTATTTGGCTTCTTAGATAAATATCCTTTTGATTTAATTTTTCTCTTTGTTCTTGCTTTGATGGTAATCCTCTCCTTCGCCCTTTCCCACAAACACTCTCATCTTCATTATTCTATTCTATTTTTCATATTGTTCAAAATGAGATTTATCTTCTAAAGATTTATGTTGCCCTAAAGTTTTGAAAGTGCAAGGAATAGCCTCATTAGAATTTTCTTCTTTATGTTGCCCTAAAAACTATAAAATGCAAATATGATCCTCCATAGTCATCACTTTCTTATGTTGGCCAAAAAACCATAAATTTCTTTGGATATCCTCCATAAGATTTTATTTACTATATTGCTCTTAAAATTCTAAAGTGCAAGGAATACACTCCATACTACTTTCATTTTTATTGTAAGGATAATATTTTATTCTACTTGAGAATAATAAAGGTGATTTACCTAGATTAAGATTGACCTCCTTAACCTCATTTTATTTAAACTTTGTCTCCCCATATTCCTTTATTTTAAAATTTTCTTTCCCCTCTTCCTTTGTACCTTTAACTCCTTCTATATTTGAACTTTTTCATTGTACTTCCTCATTCCACATATCATTTTTTGTTTATAATTGTTGATTTGAGTGAACTATAATGGCCTTTGCCATCTGATGATCGAGAGGGATTTTTATAGCCACTTTCTTAGGAGTGGAAAATACTTGATTTTACCTAGCTTCTCCTATGATATGATATCCTTGTTTCAAATTGAAGCTACCTTCATACCCAAAAAATAACATCTCTTCCTCTATTTTAACTTTGTAATCTCTTGCCATGTGCCCAATTTCATGATATTTGTGACATCAAAATGCAATGTTTTCATAATCCACTTGTTGATCCCATTCCCTTTGATTCATATTTAATCCTAATCGATTGTGGTAAATTTTTAGATATAACCAAGGAAATGCATATTCAAATGTATACAACATGCCTTCTATCCTTAGTAGTTGGTCCCTCTAGGATGAATTCACCTAGAGGATTACCAATATTCTTCAAAACCTCCTCATTGATGAGTTGATAAAGAAGTTCAAAAAGCCTAATCCATATAGAAAGCCTTTTAATAGTTTTTGTGTCCACAAAATTTTTTCACTCTAAGGTCTTAAATATAATGCATCTTTACCTCTAAACCACGTGCCTCCATCCATTATTTTATCCCTTATTTCTAAACTAGAGAAAATAATGAGGAAAAATCATATTGGAAGAAAATTCATGGAGTAGTTTGATTTCAATCCCCACTTCCAATTGATCCAATTTTGAATATAAAAAAAACCTAGCCAATATCCATTAAAATTACATATTAACCCTCTAGTTTTAAGAATCATTATATCATGTTGAATCATCTCATCCTTGATAATCACTTCTGGTGTAGAATCTACTACCTAGACTAGGTTTTCCATAGATTCACTCTTCCTCTTATTGCTATCTAGGGCATCCATACTTCCAACTTGGCCATTCATACTTTTAGTAAGTACTTTTACAAATTAATTTCATTTCATGTTACTTGGATTTTCTTCAAATGAATCCTTTAAATTATCCTAAGATTTAGAACAAGAAGAAGCACTTGTTTCTTGATCACACTTTGCTTTCTACTTTCTACTTCCCTACTCACACTTCCTCCTCACTCCCTATATTTTCTTGCACTCGTTCCTTGCTCATGCTCACACTTGCTTCTGGGTTACAACTATACTCATTCCCAACTCACAATCATACTCATTTCCAATTATAGATACACTTCTCCTAGATCATTCTTGCACTTGCACTTACTTTTGGCTGCACTCACTCTTGGGTCACACTTGCACTTGATTTCAGGTACACTCACTTCTAGCTTGCTATGCATATACATGTTTTACATTAACAATATCAAAAATAAATTTATGTTGCTAATATGCTTAGTCATAAAATATATATAACTATGAATGCCACCATCAAGTCAACTTAATGAGGATTAGAATTGCAAAAAAGTAAATCATACTCTAGAGTTTGATTCCTAGGATCATCATTATGATTAGTATGTATTGGAAAGTGACAATATCATGATATTCAAAGACAAGATGTATTTGATGAATCTTGTTGGTTTGAAGACATATTCCTAGATGAGGTATATTGTGCTTTGTTCATGGGATATCCTATTTAAAAAAAAAATCCTAAAGCCACTATATTTTTTTCTACGTCTCAAGAAAGATGCAACCAAAGTTTTGAAAAATATTCATGAGTAATAGCAAGTTAACACTAAACTTAATTGCAGAGTGTGGCATATGTTGTAGCTGGAAGGAGCTAATGCAATTATGAAAAGTAGGCTTAAGTCTCTCAATATTTGCATACAATATTACTATTTGTAGCTCGATATCATATAGGATAGGTTCTTATGGGGTCCTAATCCTAAATGAATATTTATTGTTAACTCATATTTTCACTTTGAAAGGGATAAGAAGAATCAAAATTTTCCCTAACATAGAGTTTGGATTAAATATATCATGTCAAAGGTATGGTTCTTTCTTTGGTTAGAATTGTAAAATTGTATATTGATAGTGGATAATCTTAGAAGAAGAGGGATTATCATTCCTAATAGGTATTTTTTATGTTGTGGGGATGAGGAGATATTTTATTTTTATCCATTTCCCTGTTTCTTTGGAGGTTTGATATGCAGTTATTTAGTCACTTAAAACTCAATGGGTGACAACAAAGTCTTTGGAGGCCTTATGGGAAAGTTGGGTTAACCCTTATCATAGCCCCCAATTATTGAAAATTTGGATCTTTTTTTTACCCCACTTCATTTGGTAGATATGGAGGAAGATGAATAAAAAAGTTATCCAAAACAAGCCTAATAGTGTAGAGGTCATTATCAAGAATATCAAATTTCTATTACTGAAAATGCGACTATTAATATGGACAACCAAATCTATGAGAATCAGTTAGAGGAAGAAATAGTAGTGGACTGGGGACTACTAAGAGCTATAAGAAATCAAATCAGTTGGCCAAGGAGAAAAGTGATATGGACATCTCCCTCCTAGAATGGGCAAAACTAAATTTTGATGGAGACTCTAAAGGAAAAGTAAGGAAGGGAAGGCTAGAGGGGGAGGGGTTCTAATATCTAGCTTAGGGGTAGTGATATCTTGTTATGTGATGAAATTTGGCCAAGCATCAAACCATGTGGCCGAGGTGAGAGAAATTATTATAGGATTAAGGCTTGCAAAAAAGATGAATGTTAAGAATCTTATAGTCGAAGGGGATTCTATGAATATCATTAATAGTTTTAATACCAAATAAACTACAAGATAGAGTATTGAAAGTATTATTTACTATGTGGTGAATATACTACTAGGCATAGAGCCATTTTTAGTCCAACACATCTACAGGTAAGGTAATATTGTGGTTGTTATTATGGAAAACATGGGAGTTCATATAGATGGATGTAAGGTATGGATTGATGTTTTTCTAGAGGATTTGATGATTATAACTCTGAAAGAGGAAAATGCTTTTGATGTTATTGAGTTAGAAGTTTCAAAGCCTTAGGAGAATTGATCACATAAAATATCTATTAGCATGGGGCTAGTTTTCAAAGAAACTAAACTAAGATTCATGAGCTAAATAAAGAAGGTTGTCATTTGAATGAAGACTAGATGACCAATTTTGAATATCTTAGGAAAGTGGAATTGAAGCAAGGTATAATTGGAGATTTGATTTGAAGCTAATAAATAATTGATTAGATATCTTGAAGATTCTAAATAAACCAAATGGATTAAATTTAAGAAATGTTGAATCCCCATGGGATAGATTTAAATAAAAATTATTGTATCTAAGTATGCAACATTCTCCTCTTTAGTTCAAAATTTGTAATATGTAGGTTTTGGAAATGATTTTTCTCCTCTGCAAATGTAAAATGTTTATGACCCTTTCAAAACCCCTTCATTTACCATGATAAAAAAAAATGCTAAACATATGCATCCAATAGGGATTAATATCCATATTATTTATTGTAATGGATGTGGAAGGTAATTAGCATATATTTCATGCAAGGGTTGCTAGTGTTGATAATAAACATGATAACATTATTATAGTGGTTGATATGTTTATGACAATAGCCAACTCTATTTGAATAAATCTCAATCATGGTTCTTTGTTTTTTTCATGAATATTTATGTAGGAGATATTTCAATTACACAAGGTGTTGAAAAGGATTATATTTTATAGAGGCCTTATGACAATTTTGATATTTTTTTAGATGCTAATAACTACATGGGGTGCTATGGTCAACACAACTTCTACCTATCATACAAAGATGAATAAACTAAGGGGGTAAATTAGGTACTATAAAATCTACTAATTATATATTACATGGAAAAATGTACAAGTGGAAATAATATCTACCATTGGTAGATTTTATGTATAACTCTTCTCATTCTAGCCTAATCATTGTTCCATTTAAGAAAATGTATGATAAGAAGTGTTACATGCATCTTATTTGGGAGAGGGTTGAGGATTAGATGGTCCTAAGTTTGGTTATGCTATAGAAAATAGAATAATAAGTAAATCTAATTGTATAATAATTCAAGTTACAGGTTGATGAGTGAGTTATTCCATCTAGAATAGGGTCTGAGTGAATTTTAGAGTAGTTGATAAGGTATTTCTCAAGGAAAACCCCAAAAAGAGATCAATACAATTTGGCATGTCAATCAAATTAGTACCCACATATATTTGACCTTTTGAGGTCATGTAAGTGGTCAACCTCATTGCCTATAAACTTGCTCTATATTTAACTTTCTCTCATATTCATAATGTATTTCATATCTCTTTGTAAAAACCATATCCATATAATGTATATGCATCTCAGTATTTATCTATTGATAATTATAGGTGAAAATTCTAGGTACGGTTCAAATTCAACTAGTAAGAATCATGGAGATGCATATGTTTTATTTGCACAATAGAAAAATATCTCAATGCAAGGTCTAGTGGGACCAATAAATTGAAAATAATGTAGTTTTAGACGATACTAATGTTTTTTAGAATCCTTATATTTGTTTGCATAGATTGTATTGTTTGATAATAGCATTCATTTAGTAGTGTGCTTCACAGTATTGTGATTTCTATTTGAAATTGATGACACTTATATAGTTTGAGTTCAATTATTATTATATTGTATGAATTACTACTTATATTATCATTGAAATAATGATATTTCTAGTAGAGAAGGATTTAATTACTCAAATTTATTTAAAATATCTAAATCAATTTAATTCTAGCATGAGACTCAATTTTGATGTTAGATGATCTTGGTGACTTAGTATTTGATGATTTATCATGTGATATATGTGGTTGAAATTTAAAATTATGGCTGGATAAAATAATGAGTTTATGGATTTATTTTTATTGTTATATAAATTAAATCCTATTGTTTATGTAATATGACTAATTAAATTATTATGGTTGGGTTGATTGACAAAGGATACCCATAGTCAAGATCAAGAGGGTGGGCATTATCACAAAGAGAAAATTGTAGACATTGGGATAATAACATGACCAAAGAATGAAATTGTTCATACACCATAATAGTTGCATTGTATCTACAATGAACTTCATGATTGTTAATTTTAAAATAAAAATGGTTGTTGTATTAACTTTTAATGTGTTAGAAATTTTATTGGTTGCTTGTTTACTGATAGAATCACAAGAAAATTGGATGTTTGCATTGTTTTTGCTTTGAATTGATTGAATAAAAAGGTGTGAAAAATATATGATAAACCAAGAACATGCAATTAGTGCCATTCAAACATGACCAAGAATTGATTTTTCTCCAAAACATTTAGATCAAAGGTTAAATAAAGAGTAAGCAAATTCAATATGTTATTTAAAAGCATTAGCCTTGTTTAGACACCAAGGAATATTGTATAAATACTTTTTATAACCCCATGGCATTAAATTTGGGGAAAAACCCTAAAATATTGACCTCAACACTATAAAAATGAAAAATAATACATGTTGGGTACCAAATCCTCCAAATAAATATCAGATGAAGCCCTCAAAACATTCCCATTTTGGCATGTACCTAATAAATAGAACAAAAAAATGGATGCACCTATTTTGGATGAAGATAAATCTAAATTTAGTGAGATATTTTCACCACAAATCATTATTACACCAAAAACATTTTTAGAGATAGAAAAAATTTATAAATTCATCCATTTTTTGAGATGATATTAAAAAAAAACTAAGCTTGGGAGAATTTTTAAGAATCCTTGTTTATATATTTAATGGAGATTTACAATATCTCATAATCCATCAAGGTCTCCTACTATTAGAAATTCAAAGCTCTAGAATGTAATGGCTGAAGAATATTAATAAGATGGTCATCTCATAGTATGCATATAAAGAATTTTTGAAATAGTGATTGCTCAAGATATTAATAAGTTTTTCTTCTTCCTTGGGGGAAGTAAATATCTCATTTGTAATGTTTAGAAATTACTCCACTGGACCTCTCTGTTGATCTTCATATCTTTTGATATGATATGACTTGATTTTTTGGCTAAGAATCTTAACCAACCCTTTAACCCATGGTATTGCAATGTAACTATGATCCAAGGCTAGATGACCCTCTAAGTGCTCCAAAAACTCCTTAGACGAGCATATTCTAAATGATGGTGGAAGATCAAAAACCAGTACATCTTGTATTGATACAAACTCTAAGTATTTATGAAACAAGATTGGGACCTTTTCAATGATGTCAATTATCAAAACCTAAATATCCCTACAAAACAATATTCCAGGGTTTAGTTGGGTATAATTTAAGTCTAAAGCCTTGTAGACTACCTGGGGTATAATTGTGATAGTGCTCACTAATTATATCATACAATTATGTACAATCTAGCCTTCTAGGCACAACAAAAAATAGAATGGTGAGGGTTGAATTTTATACCACTAAAGTGATAATTGCTTAGACATCATTTGATTATCATGGAAAGTAGTATTTTTATTTGTGGGGCATCTAAGAGCAACTTCCACCAGGTCCATCCATTATGAGAACAAAAAATATCTTCTTAGCTCTTTAGTTTCTTCAATAATACTATCTTCTTCCTTTTGGGATTTTTTGAATAGGTTTTTGTATTGTTGAGCTATTTTTGTCCTCTATTATTTAGTGATTGTTGAATAATACAACTTTTAATAGGCTTCCTTATTTTTTTGGTTCTTGTTCCATGGTTTTAAATTCAATTATGCTCCCTTGGAACTTCATTTAATTATTTCTTTCCCATCATATCTTACAACATCTTTAGATTATCATCACTTTGTTTTCCAACTCTCTACCTTCTATCCAAGCTATTCTTAGTATTTTGAGCATATGATGGGAAGAGAATATGCCCAAGTTATGCTAATTTTTTTGGATAGAATATGGAAGTCTTTTCTCTTTTTATGCATGGGTCAAGATATGTTACACATGCCACTAGATCTTCTAAAATTAAAGTTGGGATCATGATTTTTTATCTTTACCAAGATTTGTTTCATTCACCCCTTCAATATCCATTCATTGACCCTTTGCAAGGATATACACTTGATTATATAACCTATATTTTGCTTCAATATTTTCTGGATCAAGACTATTGGAAAAGCATTGGATTATAGATTTTAATTCTTCAATTTTTTGAGGTTCATTGATTATGCTGGTGGGCATGTTATTTCCTATTATATTTCTAGGAGGGGCTATTACTAGCAAAGCCAGTAACAACTAGAATGACATGGTCAAGGCCCGAGCCTATGATTTTATTTGGTTGATTTCACAGATATCCGATAAGATGTTTTTTATGGTGGTTTTTTCCTACTAAGACAAGCATATTCTCAGCCATGATAGCTAGTCAAAAAGCTTGTGGGAATCCCTTTTATTTTTACTGCTAGATTTGAAAGCTTAATTATGGATCCAAATCTTAGATGTAATACATATAGGCCTATTCCTATGATGATTTTACTTCCCAAGGATTATTGCTCCAAAGTTTCTTGAATCGAATATTGAAATCTAAGAGCCTTTTATGGGGATATCTCTAGATGTAGGATATTTCAATGATAAACAAGAAAGGATCTGCCTAGATAATCAAATATTTTTATGAGGGTTCATCTATATTTCCCAAGCCTAATTTTATTGTCTTTTAATGATCTATACCATTAAAATGCCTTATCCTGAAAGGATTGAGCAACCATCTCACCATAACATCTTCAAAAACAATATTATAAAAAGTGGCCAATGTTGAAACATCTTAGCAATGCTCATATGAAATTTTTACACTGCCATCATAAATGGGTAATATCTTTAATGCAACCTATGGAATTTCATGGATAATAGAGATATTGAGTGATCTAACATAATTCCAATCTAAGAAAATTTTGCTTGCCATGTCTTTAAGACATTTTAATGTGTTTGTGGAGCCACTTGATTGGTGCTTAATGAACTATCTAGGATTTTTGGAATTATCACCATTTGATACTAAGTTTCATTCCAGTGGAGTCACTACTTTGGATTATTATTTATAATAGGGTCTCTAGGTGAACATACAATCTTTGCATTCGAGGTCAAGACTATTCACTAGAAGGTTGATTCCTCTAGGTAATTAAAATAGGATCTCTAAAATATAGGTTATTAGGATATGATCTATTAGATAAAAATATAACTATGGTTCTATTTAATCAAAGAGGTGGGACACTAGGGTCCCACTAGGTGTTCCAAAAAAATCTTGGTCCAAAATCTACCTAAATGAATTATTTGTGTCCTCAATACCTCAACCAAGATTGGATGGATCAAAAATAGGGATCTTTGAGTCAACCTAAAGATTATGTCAGATCCTATGGTCATAGCTAAACTAACTAAAATGGGGTTGTACACTAAAGTAAGATAAGCAATAGTTAGAAGCTAATATGAAAGTGGTGCAAATTTAGCAACATCAAGAAACATAGTGCATGAGAATCTCACAATTTGAATTAAACTAGACTACCTAATAGACAAGCTTACTTTTCTTATTTCAAAACATTAAATCATAATTCTAAGAATTCAAATAACTAATAAATATGAAATATAGGGAGAAATATAAAAATCATAATAACTATAATAGAATTAACCATTCATATAACTTAAATAGAAATGCCTAATCACTCAATTGATATACATACATGTTTTGCATAAAGTTGAGAAAGAGTCTATAAAACAATCCAATATTCATTCAAAAAGTGTATAATATCATCATACAATTATATAAATGTAAATTCTAAATATTTAACCCTTTGAGTGGAATGCATTCAGGTATATATAGATTTACAATGCATTGAATTATCTTTGCATGATTACCTATACAATATATTGCAGGGTTATCAAAATAGGCATAGGAAGTGGCTATAACATTTAGGTGATTAGTGCTTGATCACTTCAATCACACTTTTCTAATGTGTGTATCAAGGATTTATTTTGTAAAGTTGGCTTGTGTGCTACATCATTGGATTCTAACCATCACATTATGATATATTCCTTTCTATTACACTTAGCCAACTAGGTAGGGGTAGGTGTGTGATGGAGGAGGTTTTGGAAATTGAGATATTTTGATAGGAATGTCACCTAGTTGCTTATCATGATGCATGACCTTGCTAACTAGGACAAGTGTAGATCATTTGTACAAAAGATAGTGATATAAAAATTGTCGAATGGTTTATCCTAGATGAGGGTTGCTTCCTCTATCCTTTCTTCATGCCAAGTTTTATACTTTTTCTTGTTGGGTGTTGGATATATTCTTCTTTATTGATGACATCATTACTTGAAGAATTCAATAGATATATTTACTTATGTAGAATGTCAAACACCAAGTTTGTTTTCTTGATTCTAAGTGTTTTATTGTTAGTTTTTCTACCTCAAATATGCTTTACTTCTAGAATTCATTTTGATTTGTTGGGCAATCAAGATCCTTATGATGACATCATCACCTTTGAAGTTTGATGCCTTCAAAAATATTGTAGAGTATGGTTCCATATGCTAGATGCTAGATGTAATACCTTATAATATTTGGGTCTTTATTTTAGACCGTACCAGGTTTTTAATGTTACGTTGATGATGTCAAAATTATTAATTTTCCAATTTTATATATTTATTAGATTCAATTGTACTTAGATGTGAAACATCGGATGTAAGGTCCCTAATATAATTCATCAATTTTTTCTTTTGGATATTTTTGGGTGCTAAATTTTTCTTGTGCCTTCATTGATATTAGCATTGTCAAAAGTCCAACCAACTTTCTTACGCAACCAGATTTTTATGCCTTATGTTTTTTCTTGTTATTTGCTTTATGAATTGCATTGTCTTAGAGTCTGATTGAGTCTATAAAGTCTCTACCTATTGTTCTACTACTTACCTTTCCAAATATTTCATCCAACCATACATTTCTTCTTTTGGTGCTAATATGTAATCTTTTGTCCCACTTTGTGCTATTCTTTTATGTTGCTTCATCTAGTGTTGCATTGCCTTCCTTTTAAGTTGTTGCATATAATTTGTTACACTATTGCCTTAGAAAGATAACTATATGGC
The DNA here is from genome assembly GCA_028583015.1 of Wollemia nobilis. Lineage (NCBI taxonomy): Eukaryota > Viridiplantae > Streptophyta > Pinopsida > Araucariales > Araucariaceae > Wollemia > Wollemia nobilis. Next base: position 56,219 of record JAQPPZ010003940.1, read on the forward strand.
TTGGAGAAGATCATAATATTGATGTAGGTGATGAAATTTACCTACAATACTTACAAGCATATTAATATTTTATGATAATATTCTATGACAATCTATTATGACAATATTGTATGAAAATATTCTTGACTATATAATTTAGGATGGTTATGTTCATGATACCAAGAAATTATATTCATAGGTTTATGACAACAAATATAATTTTTGGAAAAGTGGTTATATACACGATTCTATGATGCACACTCTCCTAACTTAATATGTGTCATGCTTCTAATTTGATATGTGGTCCACTTTACATACAATGACATATGCCTCTATGAGTTACAAACATTAGGTATGTAAAATCCCATCCCCTTAAAGAGGCTTAATTGTGAATGTGTATAAGAAGTATTTATTTAAAAAAAAATATCATCAAAGTTGAAAGGTGAGGAATTGCTATTGAAAGTCCTACAATAGCTTCCATGTAGCATCCTCTGGTTGCAACCCTTGCTACTATACCAACACTTGAATGATATCATGAGAGTTGATATGTCAAGTTCTATGACCCATAATGATTATATGCTATAAAATAATGGAACCCTCTACATCCAATTTAGGATGGATTGTCTGTAGTTCAATATTCATTCCCACCATTTTCTTTGACCAAGATACATTAAAAACTAGGTGTATCATAGACATTGTTGACAACTCCAACTTGTAGGCAACCTCCCCTATTCATTGTAGTGCCTTGTAGGATCCATAAAAATTGGGTGCTATATTACGTAAACCCTTTTTTTAGAGACATCTATTTATAGGGTTGAATATGAAAGAAGACCATGTTTTCCTTGATAATTCCACTCTTAGTTTTGTGTTTTTATAATTGTTATTTTATATAGTTTTGGGAAATAGCTAAAATCTATTTGAGAGTTTCTAAGACTTCCCACCTACAATTAAGGACTATGTCAACTACTTCCACCTTAGAGCTAATTGGTAGGTAAGAAGTGAGTGTTAGTGGTGGTTGACAATATACTACTTCATACAATGTCATCCTTGTGGCTATGTGAAAAGTGGTATTGTATCACCATTTTGCTAAGGGATACCACTAATTCTAGTTAGATTTGTTATCTAAAATAAAACATTGGAGATATATCTTAAGATATTTGCTCATCACCTCTTCCTAGCCATAATTTAGTATATGATATGACATGATCCTTTTTAACTAGGTGCCCTAAATGCATTGGAGTTACTCCTAATATTTACTAGAAAACATCTTATCATGATCATTTAATGTGGTATCTCATGGAGTCTAAAGATATAATCCATGAAAAGTTATGCCATTTTCCTGGTAGTATAAGGATGACAAGGAACAAAAGTGATCATACTTGGTCAATTGATCCATGGTCACCATTATAGTTGATTGACCTATAAACAAAGGAAGTTATTTATTGAAGTCCATGAGATATCTATCCATGTGGAATCTAGAATGGGTAAAGGTTGAAGTAACCCTATTGTATTTATTTTTTTCCCTTTTAGCATTGACAAGTGTCACAACTATCCACAAATTGTAACAAATGACTTCAACCCAAGCTAGTAGAAACTATGCTTTACCTATTCATAGATTCACAAGAAACCAATTTGTACCCCATTTGATAAGAGTGAATCTATGTGAGAATCTATTATTTGAGTTGTGAAGAGGATGGAATAACAAGCCAATGCTTATAGTGCAACTCCCCCTACTTCCATGAGTAATTAGGATGGTCCCTTGCTATTGTCTACAAGTCCTAAATAATCTTTGCAAGTGTGGGATATTCCTACCATTTTGACTTAAGTGTTTCTAGAAAATCATCCTTAAGGATGGAGACTACATGGAGAATATATTATGTCTAAGGTAATTTAGAAGGAGCATCAATGACCACATTTTCATTTTTCTTATGATAGACTATCTCATAATTTTATCCCAATAGGTTAGCAACACATTTCTACTACTCAATGAAATCAATCCTCTATTCCAAGATAAAATTAATCCTTCTTGTAAATTTATTTATCAATATTCTTCCCTGATAAGGTCTTTCTTATGAATGCAAGTGGTTAACCTTCTTGCATAAGTACTACACAACACCACTCTAGAGGCATCAATTTCAATAAAATAAAATTTTGAAGAAAAATAGGTATGGCTAATATTGGTGTGTGACACATGGCATCCTTCAAAGTTTTTTTTTAGTACATTGTTCCATGCAAATTCCTCCTTCCAATGAATAGGTGTCAAAGGGGCTACCATATTCCCATAATCCTTGATAATGTTTGCAATATCCTATAAGGCTAAGGAATCCTTGAAGGTTCTTCAATATTTTGGGTTTGGTACACTCCTTAATGGCATCAATATATACTAGGTCTACATGGGAACCATATCTAGCCATAATGTGCTCCAACTATTATACCTTGGTTGCCATAAAGATTCATTTAGGTTGCTTGAAATACAATTGGTTTTCTTGCAATAGCTTCAAAACATGATCAAAATTTTGTATTTGCTCTTCCAATATTTTGTTGTAGATCCATATGTCATCAAACAAGACCATGTAAAATTCTATAGATAGAGTTCTAGAAACCTATTAATCAAGGCTTAAAATGTTGATGGTGCATTGGTGAGAATAAAATACATGACCAAGAATTAATAATACCCCTCATGGGCCATAAACATTGTTTTTGGGATGTCATCCCTTTGAACATGAATCCAATGATACACTAATATGAGGTCAAATTTGGTAACATATTGGTAACCATACAATTCATATAAAAAATAATCAATCATAAGTATGGGAAACTTACACTTGATGGTTATATTATTGAGTTCACAAAAGTCCACACACATTATCCATGACCCATACTTCTTCCTAACCAATAAGATAGGGGTTGAAAATGGACTTGTGCCTGGTTAGATGTGCCTTTCATTCTATAGTTCCTTCACCAATTACTCAATCTCATTCTTCTAGTGATAGGGACACCTATATGGTCAAATGTTTAGAGGTTAACTCCTAGGAAGTAAGTTGGTTCTATGATATTTTAGTCAACTAGGTAGTATCTATGTGGGCTTGATGAAGACTTAGTGGTTCTTAGTTAAGATCACTAACAAGTCTAAGGGTATCCTATCATCCTTGATCTCACATAATTATATTTGGAAAAACCTTCCCAAAACAATACTATCATCCTTCTTAATCAATTTGTACATCTAATGGGATGTTATAATTTGGGGATTATAAGCTTTTTCTCCTTGAATAATGTGGGATATATTATTTAGAGTGAACTACATCCAAAGTTCTAAAATTTCTAAGATATTATTTCCAATATTTATATCCTAGGGCAATCCAATACAATAACCATTCCACTCAATGGGACTACATAGAGGTTATTGTGGGTATTTTTTTTATCTACCCACACCTAACTATTAGTAGCTTTAAATTAGGTTTACTTTTTATGAATAAAACTAGAGATTGCCAAAAACATTTATTAGCCTAGAAGCCCAACCAAAAATGAATCAAAGTGAAAGAAGAGGATGAGGAGGGTTGACCTAGAACTCATCATAGCACCTATGCTTGACCAAAGTCCAAAAAAAATATGGAGGGTCAGATTACTACATCTAAAAACTAGAAACTCACTGATGTCGGTTGGTACATTGAAAGATGATTAAGGCAGGAATTGACAAAGGCCTTCCAAAATTATTACACCTAAATAAAGTACTCAGTGATGGAGTCTTGGTCCTATTGTTGGAGGATAAAATTCAACCCAAATTAGCTATATATTGAAGGCATCTAAGGGTATGCACCTGAATAGGACCCAATATAGCATGAATCCTTCATCTGCTAGCCAAAATATGATAGAAGAAAAATAAAAAATATGGTCAAGTCTGGAGAGTGTCAAAATAATTGTAGACAGTCAAGGCTCAGTAAAATATCAAAGATCCGTCCCAATGCCAGAATATGAAAAGAGGAGTGAAATAGCTAATTTTAGGGAATATCAAAATAATTATACCCAATTGGAACCTAGTAGGGTCCCAAAAGCCTAACCTATAATAGGATAGAAAAATGACTATGTCCTTAGAGATCCAAAATAATTGCATTTGATAGGAATCTGATGGAGTCCCAGACATCCATATAGGATCTGGTAACTCACGTGCTAGGAGTTCAAAGGGCATCCAAAGACTCATGCCAGACCAAAAATTGATTGGCACTCAAAGGACCAGTGCATGTAGAAGAAAAAAATAAGCTAAGTGTTGAGGGTGCTAGAAGAATTGCACCTGATCAGGAATCACCAAGGTTATAAAGATATGACATGAACAAAAGTAGAGAGGATATGTCTAGCCAAGATATGAAGTCATCGAGAGATTGGGATACAACTGGAAGCCATATGAGTGAGGAAAAGGTGTCCCATAGGTACACAAAATATTTGGAAATTGCTCTCCAACAAGAAAAGGGATATTTTTTCCACAACATTTACTAGGCATGATTCATTGTCAGAGGATCTTAATGAGAAAAAACCATCATGTTGATGATAGAGAAGCTAAGAAAAAAATCTTAGTAGAGATCAAGGGACCAGATGCAAATAGCAAATTAGGCATGACTCGAAGAGATACATATCCTCTCCATGTCAACAAACCACATTATGGTAGTTTGAGCAGCCATACTTTCAAACAATCCAGCCAACTTGTAGAATATTTGACATAGCAACAATCCACTTTGAAGGTAATCATGAATTGATAACTGTAGCACAATAAAAGTCTATATATACTAGAATGTATAATAAAAATTGGTCAACTCTTAGGATTTTACAATTCTTATGTAATGAAAATATTTTTGCATATCAATATAAAGGAATTGTTGTTTGGCTTCTACTTTATATCATTTGCAAAAAATGTATGTATGATGACTACTTATATCTAATTTAGACCTATTGGATGCTCATGATACTTAATTTGAATTCTATGTTTGTGCTCATGTGCATTTATTAGTTCTAGAATTTATAGTTTGATTAAACATAGAACATTGTGACTAATCGTTGTTATGGGTGATGATAGAGCTAGCTAATCTATTAGGCAATTTCTTGGTTTAGTCTTGCAATCTCTAAATACACATGTGTCTTGATGTGGTTTAATATGTACCATTTTAAGATCTAACTTTAGTTATTTTTGCTTCTTTCAACATCCCTTTCCCACCATATTTAGGAATATTTAGTTGGAACTTCAAGGAACTAGCCTCCTATCTGAATATTGACCACTAGAATTTTTAGAGCTCCCTGATCGTTCAATGTTGGTCAAGGTCTATGTATGCACAAAACTTTTTGTTAGGTAGATTCTTAAACCAACAATTTTTGGCACACCCGTTGGGACACTAGGGTCCTCCATTTGGATAGTATAGGATTGGTGATGTCCTCTATTATCATATTTCATCAAAATTATCTAGTGAATCCACTCAGATCTAGAGACCTATATTATATGACCAGTTGCCTTTAAAAACTGAATAGAGCTTGGTGATACTCTATTTTATCCATAAATTTTATCACTGGGTGACTCTGTATAATGAACTATATGATCGGTTGCATTTGAAAGTAAGATAAGGCTTCATGATTCTACTAAATATTGAACCAATATTCATGGTTTATTATCCTTCCACATCATTCTAAAATATTTATCTCTTGGAGAACTCAAGGTTTGATGAGTAGCCTTGACCTTACTAGTAGAGAAGTTATACTCATTTAATGACTTCAAATCCCTTTAGTTGCATCAATGGCTCAATTGGAATATCCCTATTGGAATTTTATAGGTCCTCTGAATATTCAAAATCTTCACAATATTCCCAAAGCTTCCTTTATTAGTCTTTGACAAATTTTAGTGGGACAAGTAAAACTGCATTTGAACATTACCAAGATGTTGCTTCCCTAGCAATGATTCATAATATCATGCATGAATATGTAATTCTCAAACTCCTCATTCTCTCTCTCAAAGTAAGGGCCCTACTATGGTACAAATTCTTGGAGGATGGAAGTATTTGTACATGGGTTGATTTGGGAGGAGCACTCATTGATACTTTTAATGATGTAGGAGATCCTTTTCTTCTGCTCAACTAGTTCTCATTCATCAAACATGATCCTCAAGAGAATATCATTGATTTTAACATCCATTTCAATAGAACTTGGAAAAGGATCCCCTATGAATTTCAGCCATCCCCTGCTCAAGCATACTTGTATTATACCCAGGCCTTCTACTTGAATATAAGCCTCATTTTGCAGTAATATAGAGAGAGGAGGTTCCCAGATATTTACAAGGAGGTTAGACAAGCTAATATGTTAATTCAAGTGGGATGTCCTTTCTTTATGTCAAACCTTGTCAAAAATATCCCTAGTTCCATCCCTTAAAGAATATACTTTAGGCCTTGCCTAGACTATGGGGAGCACCCTCCCCTTCAATTCCTATGAAAGCAAACCCTTGATAGAACATAAGTGTTGGCAAAGACTCAGACTCTCATGGAGGATGATGCATGCCAAGTGGTCTTTCCTTATGAGAAAAATACCAGTACCATAGTTTATTCTTGGCCAAAATAGAACATGAGTACTTGGGAACTAGTGCCTTCATAGCTACCAAACTATACCACAAGTCAATAGAGTTTGATGGAAATTAGGAGGCCATTATTATTGACCTATGAACCTAAGAAAAGAGAGGTAAGGTCAACACTCTTCTACAACCTACTCCAAGGACCTCCTCTTAAGATAACCAAATTGTAGGATGATTTCATCTCGAGCAAGGAGCAATCATCTTGGACACTCCATCCTAGGCCACATGGCACATTTTCTACCATAGCACTCTTTGGAGATCTAGCTTTCAATTTTCCAACCTCCTGGAAATCAATGCATGACAATCCTAGTGGTTGGATAATAACTCAAAATGCAGTAGGAAAAAATAAAAATGGGGTATGGAATTTGAATAAGATAAGCTCAAGAGGGAGACATCACCGAGACCCTTACCCATATGATGTGAGTGTCAAAGATAATGGGATATGCACCCACCTTTTATTTATTGGTTATGACCTAGGTCTAATGATTCCAAGGTAGAATACTAAACCTAGATGGTATCTCATGAGATCTAAGAATGGCTACAAATAATACCAGAATCAACATGAAGAACAACTCAGGTTCGACATTATCTAGTCCAAATATTATAGGTTCATAGGATTACTTGTAGCATTTATTTTCCAAGCGTACCCTGTATGCCAAAATTTTGTGTATAAACTGGCAAGTAAATAAAATCTACAATGGAGGTATAGCCACTCACAACTTGCAAGGAAAACACTCTAACAATAAATTGCCAGCTAGCCAGGGTACCAAAAGCTATGAATTGAAGAGCATAAGAAGGTTCCCCAAGTTGTGTCTTGGAATTATGACACTTCCTCTTCCACCTTCTCATTTTCTTCTATTTTGTTCTTTCTCTATTATTAATTTTCATTTTTTTTTGTTGTGATCCCATAGTCCAATTAATAATGCCTAGCAAATACAAAGGGCTTTGCATACTATTCTTGAAAATCTAAGATCACATGGAGAAAAATTTGGGACTCATGTAAGCCGAACAATACGCCATGCCTGTATGGACATGATATCACTAGAAAAGAAAATACCTAGGAAAAAGGATCCATACACATGCACCAATTGGACCTTCGTGTGATTTGGTGCATGCCAAATCTATCCAAAAGTTGGGAAGATATTCTATAAATATGTCCCCATACATAGCTATAGAAGTGTTCAAGAAATATGAGTCTCAAAGTATGGCTAGATTTGAATGATCCCATGGTGAATGGTGACAAGTAAAGAAGATTATTTCTAGATTGCATTATAAAAAAGAGCTATATAGGGATGGATAAATGTCTATGGCATTCTATCTACTCTTAGAATTTTGTTGGATTATAGTGGGATATGTTTATTGGAATACATTATGTGGGGGTGTCCCATGGATTGAGATATCCAATCTAATATTTTTATGTGACAACCCTAAGATTGCCTTCTCTTTTATATTTTTACTTTTCAGCATCCTTCTCCTTCCTCTATTTTCTCTTATTGTTTGTTTTCACCAACCTTTTTGGTTAGTGGATTACGTTTAGTTGCTTCTGCTATATCCCATTGCCTCTCCTTTCCTCTTGTATCATCTTGTTATGGCATTCTATTTTTTCTTGTTATTTCCCCTTGTTATCCCCCTTCTTTTATTTTTCTTTGCTATGTACCACCATGTTATTTCCACCCCATAATCCTCTACCTCCCCTTTTCCTATAGCCTCAACCAATTGCATTTTCTCTAGATTTTCTTCTAGAACCTTCATACCTTCCCTTCCTCTCAGAAAGTGTTAAGTTCAAGAAAATTTTAGCCTTTTGGATTCCTTGTTTTTGCAAAGCAAAAATCCATTGTGAGTCACCAAGAATGTGGGTATTTTTTGTATCTACCCACACCTAGCTATTAGAAACTATAAATTAGGTTTTATTTTTTATGAATAAAACAAGATATTGCTAGATTTTTTGTCAACCTAGAAGACCTACTAGAAATGAATCAAATTGAAAGAAGAGGATGAGGAGGGTTGACCTCAAACTCGCTATAGTACCTATGCCTAATCAAATTTTAAAATAAATATAAAGACTTAGCTTGTTGTAGCTACAACCCAAAAGCTCACTGATATCGATTGGTACATCAAAATATGATTAAGGTAGGAATTGAAAAAGATATGAGCCTTCCAGAATTATTGTGCTTGGACAAAGTACTCAATGATGTAGGCTTGGTGCTATTGCTAGAGGATAAAATTCAGTCCAAATCAGCTATCTCTCGAAGGTTCCAGAGGGTATACACCTGACCAAAACCTAGGATAGCACCAATTCTCTGTCCACTTCTTAGAAGTCGATAGAAGCAAAATAAAAAAAATGGTCAAGTTTGGAGAGTGACAGAAAAATTGCAAATAGCTAAGGACTAGTAAAATGTCAAAGATCCATCCTAGTGCCAGAAGAAGAAAAGAGGAGTGAAATTTCTAAGTTTGGAGAATACTAGAAGATTTATACCTAGTAAAAACCTTGTAGGGTCCCAAAAGCCCAACCTTCACCGGGGAAAAATAATGGCTATGTCCTTAGAGAGTCAGAATAATTATGCCCTATAAAAACCTAATGGAGTCCTAGACATTCGTCTAGGATCTGGTAACTTAGGAGCTAGAATTCCAAAGGGTACCAGGAGACTCATGCCTAGCTAGAACCTGATTGGCACTCAAAGGCCTAATGCACGTAGAAGCAAAAAACAATCTAAGTGTTGAGGGCATAGGAAGAATTGCATCCAGTTGGGACCCACAAAGGTTTTAAAGATACAACATGAATAAGAGTAGAGAGGAGATGCCCGACCAAGAAATGAATTTATTGGAAGGCTGGTATATGATAAAAAGCCATTTGAGTGAGGAAGAAGTATCCCATAGGTGCGTAGAATATCTAGCAATTGCTATCCAACAAGAAAATGATATTTTTTCTATGATGTATGTTGGGCAATTTTCTTGTGTCAAAGGATCTTAACAACAAAAAATCATCACATAGATGATGGGGTGGTTGAGTAGAAAAGTTCAATAGAGATCAAGGGACCGGATGCCACCATAAATCTAGGTATGACTCAAAGAGACACAAATCTCCACATCAATAAACCACATTCTGGTAGTTGGAGTAGCCTTACTTTCCAACAATCCATCCAACTAGAAGAATCTCTGACATAGCAACAATCCACTTCAAAGGTAATCATGATTTGATAACTGTAGAATTTTTAAAAGGTCTATATATACTAGAATTTATAATTAAAATTGGTCGGCTCTTAGGCTTTTACAATTCATATGTAATGAGAAGATTTTGGCATATCCATACAAAGGGATTGTTGTTTGGCTTCTAGTTTATTTCATTTGTAGAACATGTATGTATGATGACTACTTATTTCTAATTTAGTCCTATTGGATGCTCATGAGACTTAATCTGAATTCTAAATTTGTGCTCATGTGCATTTATTGGTTTTGGAATTTATAGTTTGATTAGACATAGAACATTATGACTAATTGTTTTACGAGTGATGATAGAACTGGCTAGTTTGTTAGGCAATTTCTTGGTTTGATATTGCAATATCTAGATATGCATGTGTCTTGATGTGGCTTGATCTATACCATTTTAAGTTATGGATTTTTTTTTTGCTTATTTTAGCATCTTTTTTCCCCCACATTTAGGAATAGTTCGCTAGGACTTCAAGGAAATGGTCTCCTTCAAAGATTAACCATTGTATTTTTTAGATCTCCTCAATCATTCAAAGTTGGTCAAGGTCTGTGGGTGCACAAATCTTTATTTTAGGCAGATTATTTGACCAATAATTATCTTGATAGTGATAGTCACCTATGGATAGATGAGCATTTCAACACCTCCCATTACAAGTCATGATATCCCTATTAGAAATTTTTACCTAGACTTGATCACAACCATAATTGAAACAATCTAAACTATTAGAAACACTAGGGTCAATAAATTATCAATACTTATCGAGTCCAATAGGATCAAAAGTGTGTTCCCTTTGAGAAATATTTAGACTTTCATGCATTGGGGTGTTAATATTCCTACAATGGAATTCAAATAAAGGGTGGGAATCTATCCAACTATAATGTCTCACACTTAATTGTCAAACCAGGGTTAGATTTAAAAAAGTTATACCGTATAGATATCCATAATTCTAATTATTGATTTCTATTCCATTTTCTTAGTTTCTTGCATAAAATAATGTTTACAATAAATAAAGTATTAATTTGAAAATGTGCTTAATTTAAGGAATGCAATTATGAATTAATATAGGTGTGGATCCATGTTTTGTGATCTAATTATGCATTATTTATTTTAATATATTCTACAGTTTTATAGTATGTAGTTTAATCAAATTTATATTCTAAGTTTATTCTACATTTTAACTATATCTACTATGTTTTTGGGAGAAGATATTTAGGGACTAACCTTTTGGAGTGGGCCCTGCCTCCTCAAGGTTAGTATTAACCTCCTCCCCTTTCTACTCTACTTTAACTTTAGTAATTTATATTCATTAAACTAACTTTATGATACTTAATTCATGCTTGTAGGAAAAAGAAATAAAGTTACAGTATAAAATAAAGCATGGAGAAAATAAAGACTTGTATTACCATACTTGCAGAAGAGAGGCAATTGATGCTAAATTATTATTTTATTCTAATCCATATAGTTCATACAATGTAACATATTATAGAATTATTCTCT
>JAQPPZ010003940.1:72500-86821 GCA_028583015.1 Wollemia nobilis
TTCAAAAGTGCTGTTATTGTTTTATAGTTTTGAAGGACCTACAATTCACCTGTAAGTTTCATGCTTATTTTACTTAATGTGGAATGCTAATTTTAAGGAAAGCAATGGTATATATTGAAATATAGCAATTGAAAACAGGTGCAATTGTTTTGACTATGGTGGAAGCAACTTCTACTAATTAATTGCAGGCACTCGTGAAAATCTTAAAGTGGGTGTTTTCCTTAATGCAGTGATACTAAAGAAGGAATGCATTAGCTTACAGTCCAAAAAGGGACATCTTTGAAGTAAGAAATGTTAAGGGTGAGTACGAGCCTTAATGGATTTAAGAGATTAAAAATTTGAATCCTTTAATAGTATTGTTCTTAAACTCTATATACGTATAATTTTAAAATAATCCAAAAAGTAATACTGAGGGCCAGAAGGAAATAATGTAAATGCCTGCCTACAATGCACATAAGTGTCAAAGAATACAACAATTCAAAGTCATTGTATTGTTGAGAGTGCTCACTGTTTTCTATTCAGCTCTAACATTTCCATGGCAGAAATAAGCCCATCTATAAAAAAAAAAAAAATCACACATGGTCGAAAAATGAGGTGAACATTAAGCCAATAACATTGGCAAGTTGAAATGAAATCTTAAGGCATCATATCGTCCTTCATTTTTTAAAATTTGTAGAAGCATTTTTTTTTTTATATATTGAATATCGTTTATAAATATTTACAAATATCAGCACTTTTTCAAGCAAACATAAGAGGAATCGATCTCACAACCACATGAATGATAATAAATAAACAACCGTCATTACACCAAATTCCATTCAGAAGCATTTCTTTTTGTTGAAAGTGGCTTTATATTATTAAAATAAATAATAAAAGTGTACAATTAAAAAAATGGATTGTATCGAAGCACACTCCATAAAGCTTACTTATATTAAAAAATAAAAAACTAACAAGTAAACAGAGAAAAGCAGGAATCCACTAACATTCAAGTTGACATGGGGTGGCTCTAACAGAAGGAGAGGGTCTTTATTCATTGCATTACCCCAGCTAATATGTGAATCAGGCTCCTTCGGCATGGGCTCCCAACCAGAACCACCATCTTGAATAGGCTGCGCAAAAGAGACTTCAGCTGTCTGATATGACATTGATATGACATGTTGTTCGGACTTGCCCATCCTAACAAATATCCCCACTCCTCATCATCTTGAATAGGCTGCTCATAAGAGACTTCAGCTGTCTGATATGACATGTTGTTCGGACTTGCCCATCCTAACAAAGATCCCCAGTCCTAGAATTGGGGGAGGGAGGAGGGCACTACGGAGAGCTGAAGCCACCACTTATGCAGTGCTCGTGGGGCCTAGGATTGTGAGATGTTGAAGTGCATCCCGGATTATCTCTTTCAATCTCAATCTCTCTGCCAGGACAAGGGATTTTTCTGGCGGGGGCAGAGGGCGTGACACGACCCATAGTGCAAAGAGTGTTTTGCCTAATGATCCAATAGACTCAGTAAATGCTGAACTTCAAGGGAAATGTTTTTGATCTACACCTGAATCTAAATCTAAAGTTAAATAGGAGAGCATGTTAAAGCTTTTGAATAAAGTAGAAAAATACTAGAAGTTTTCTTAGAAAAATAGTAGTATTCTAATTTTTCTAGATATTAAATAATATTTTTAATTTAAAAATATGTTGGATTTGTTCAATGCTTATTAGCATGTTGGCTTTATCCTAAAAAAAATCATGCACCATAAGAATGACCTAAGACTAAATAATTTGAAAAAATCATGGATCTAAGTCCAATTTGATTGGGCTTCGAAGCAAAACCAAAAACATGTGCTTAATGGATTCCTTGTGATGGAGAAAAGGACCTTTGGGGTTTTTCATTCCTAAATGAACTAGGAATTCTCCTATAGGCAGCCTAGAAAAGGATACACAAGGCAAAGTAAGCCACTTTAGGCTCTAGAATTATCTTCAAGACAACGTCAATGTGATTTTGCCACTCTTTGCTAGTAAACTAGATTTTTTTGTTTTTCAATAAGAATTGAAACCATGGGTAGATTGGTTGAGATCCATGAATACCCTTTTCAAAGCTTATAGCTCCTAAATGAAGTGTCTAGGTACCACTTCCTATATTTTCATGTGAGGTAGAGGCTTCTAATCCCAATCTTGTGTAGTATGTCATGGGGAACAAATTCTTTGACCACCTAGAAAGTCTCCTTGTCTTTTTTGGAGAGGTGGAATTGAAACTTGGTTTCCTCCCATGAAAGCCAAGTTCTAGTCCATCTAAAAAAGGACAAACTTTATGCCCTTGTGGAAGAAGCATAAGGCTCAAATCCAATGAACTTTGGCTAATGGCTAGTTTTTATAGGTAAGGATGGGGACCACCAGAATAATTATTGGTTGATGAAGAGACCCCTACTAAGTCATTGTTGTTCCATTGAAGTTAATTTCTAATAGATTCCCAAGATTTCTAGATGATTTTGGCAACAAAGGTGCCTTGAATCTAAATAGGCACCTTCATCACAAGACTAGAGTGTAGTCCAAGTCCTTTCCAAGATTTTCACCCTTGCGAAGAGATAGAAGCTATGTAGTTGTGAAGCAAAGTTATCCATTACTTGTTCTCATGAAAAGCTCTAATAATCCACTTTGTGCATAGAGTTGTCCGCTATATTAAGGAGTCTAGAAGGCCCAACCTACCAAAGTCCCTTGAGAGACAACAAAATTCCTAGGATACTCTATGGAAGAGTTTTCTCTCAAAAGAGGCCCACATAAAATCTCGAAGAAATTTCTCCAAATTTTTGTAGGAGGCTTTGGAAGGCCCCCAACATGAGAAATAATAGACATGAGTTGTATCAATAATCTTAGAGCATACCTAGAATTCTCTTGCTAAGGAAAGAGGCTTGTGAAGCCATTTTTATAGCTGCTTTTCCACTCTTTCAAGGAAATATTGCCATATAGTAGAGGAAGAGGATCGAAAGGTGAAAGGGATCTCAAGGAATAAAAATATTTTTTCTATGCTATATCCACTTCCAACTATAGTGATTGATCCAAGAGGGCTTTAGTAGAAAGGATTGCCTATAGCACTAGGTTTTTACCATTGAATACTAGATCTAGAATCCAAGCATAGCGTGCCTAGACACTAAAGGGCCTATTCTATGTTATCCTCCTCTTCAATAAGAGTATAAAAAAGAGTCATCTACAAAGTTTCCATTTACTAGTTGTTGAGAGGTACCTGATAATGTTATGCCTTTCACCTGACCATTAGCAACAACATCGATAAGAAAATAGTCAAATCTTTCTACTACTAAGATATATAAGTTGGGGCAAGAGGACAATCAATAGTGATTTGTGCAACCTAAAGGAGGATGATTGTTGTATATTAATAGTAACATGAGCTAAAGCATTTGAAAAAATCATTTTCATAGTGCATAAGAAAGTATGACCAAAACCTAACACTTCCAACATGGCCAAGATGAAGGGTGACTCAACCCTATCATAAGCCTTCACAAATCAATTTTTAGGAACAAGGCTTTCTGTTGATAATGCCTTACCCATTTCATACGTTTCAAAAAAACAATGAAGTTGTCTAGGATGTATCTACCTTTGATAAAATTAATTTTATTTGTCTAGATGATGATAGGTAAAATATTTCTCATCCTAAGAGCAAGAGCTTTAGCAATGATCTTATAGGAGACATTGAGTAAATTGATTAGTCTTGAGTTGTAAATATCCTCAAAATCCCCAATTTTAGGTATGAGTTTAAAATTACCTTTATTGATCAACTGGTCTAGAGAGATAGTTATGATGACCTCATGTTAAAATTGGTCGAGGCTAGGTCCCACTATTTTCCAAAGTACTTTTTAAAACTCACAATGGAACCCATCTACACTAGGAGATTTATCATTTTCCATGGAAAAAATAGTCATTTTAAGTTCATAATGAGATATGAGTGTAATGACCCAATTGTTACTCAACTTAAAACAACCTAGGAGAGAGAATTATTTTTTAAGTATGAAATTTTACAAGCAAATATTGCACAAGTAAGGTACACAAGATATTTTCATAGCATCATAAGCCATATATAATTAAATAATGTAAAGGACTACAATATTCATTAATAAATTATTATAATCAAATACTTCCTCTTTGAGAATTCCATGTAAGATAAAAGCATAAAATATTGCATCTATATTCAAATGAAACTCATGTCCATGATTTATTCTAATAAACATCTCATTGAAGTGCAAACATAACTCCAATAACTAGATCTAGAAAGCATCAAATGTAAGATCACAAGATGAAGATACAACACATCATATATCCTAGGAAACCCCTAAGGGAAAAACCCAACCTCAAAGACATATCTTTTCATTTCATAAACATGATGTTCCCAATACAATCAATAAGAAATTTCCATGATTCATTTTTCCAAAAACATCCATATAAATACATAATAATTTCCACCATTCTTTCCAAATACATCAAATATTAATATGTTTTCATAAAACAAGGTATCATGTATTCAAAAATCATTTTGTATAAAACAAATTTCAAGAAGGGACCCCATAATCCCTTCAAGAATGAACTCCACGTTCATTATTTCCAAGTTTGCTTATCAAAATCTTAGAACTTCCATAGTTCTATCATTAGCTTAGAACTTCCATAGTTCTATCAATAGCTTAGAACTTCCATAGTTCTATCATTAATCACATTTCAAGGAGAAGAGCCCATACTCTTCTCAAGAATAGATCTCCTCATCTATTCTTTCCCATATAACTCCTATCCATGAATGGCTACAACCATTCAATAAGCAATGACAACAAATTTTTAATGAGCACAAGTGTTTTTCAATAAGAATGGCAAAAACCATTCAATGAACTAAGAGTATTTTGGCAACAACCATTCAATAAACAACTTATGAATAAATTTTTTTATTCACAAGACAAGGTAAATGAGGGAACCCCATAATTCCCTTAAGAATGGATCTTTGTATCCATTCTTCCTTAATTATTTATTTTCATTAAGAAGCCTTTCTTTTAAAAAGGTTATGACTATAATATAAACATTCTAAATAGTCAAACAAAGAGGAAATCCCATAATTTCCTCAAGAATGGAAATTGATCCCAACAACTTATTCAATTTCTCCATAAAATTGATCCAAAAATTTACTCAATTTCTCTATGAAATTGTCCTATTACAAGAATTCAAATTTACCAAAAAATTGTCCTAATTGTACATTCTCAAAATTTCCCTTTAGTTCACTTACAAATTCCATAAATTTTCCCTTTAGTCAAACCACAAAGCAATCTAGTCAACAGCCTTTGACTTGGTCAAACTAACCTCAACAAGTCAATTAGAGCATCTACAACCGATGCTCAGCCTCCACCAGGCAGTGGATATCCTAATTAATGCCTGGTGGTTAGGCTAATAGGGGTGACACCCCCTATATCAATACCTCACATGCTCCTTCAAGTAGCATGTGGGATATTTTCCTTATAACATTTTTTTAAAATTTGTTACAAGATACATGTGCGACCAAACTTTTAATGGCATCAACAAATCCAAATGCTCCACATGGTAAATATAGATATACCAATGGATCCAATATTATAGGTGGCATTCAAGGAAAACATAGGGCTCAACCAACTTTGGAGGGCGTATCCAACTTTGAAGGGCTTAGCTAATCACCTACGTATCCACCAAAAGCTCCATTCAAACCTCAGTGTTCAATGATAGATATAGACGGGTCAAACCAACCAGATAATGCCACTTGTTAGCATATTAATACATCCAAAGCTTGGTGGCCACTAGGTGGCTCGATCTCAACCACCACCTGTGGTCGAAGGGCTATAGGATCCTAGCTCCCTTTAATCCCTTCATCAACCCAAGCATGTCCCATGTGGGACATTGCTCATGGAAGGCCATGAAGGTCTTTCCACAAGAGCATGCTAAGTGTTGTACAGAGCACCATGGAAGCTCAAGGGATGACTAAAAAGGGCACCAAACCTCACTAAAACAAAATACAAAGAGCTATTAAATCGTTTAATGATTAAAATAGAATTTTTAAGTAGCGATGGGTGGATTCAACCACCTGAAAGCATTGAATCAAACAAAGGTAAAGACACAACAAGGACAAACAAATTACAGTTTCAAGCAAAACACAAGAGCAAAGAAAAAATAAAAAAAAAAAAAAAAAAAAAAAAAAAAAAAAAAAAAAAAAAAAAAGAAAAAATAAAAAATATATGCTTCTAACCAAAGCATTACAATAATTAGAGCATTAAAAAGTGGAAAGTGTAGATTTTAAACCCCTCCATTTATGCATTTCAAGAATCAAACAAAGGGTATGAAAATTTCCAACCGTAAGCTCTTGTAAGGTAAGTCTCCTTCCTCTAATTATTCATCAATATTTCCTTACATAGCCTCCAAATTTACCTAGTCATATTCTCATGCTAGACTAACTCCAACTAAGCCTTCTTAGGCTTATATAAAGGTCTTCTTGAAAGATGCCTTTATTAAACTATTAATTTCTCCCTTTATGAGTCATAAAGGTGAGTTATTATTAAATGATAGAAATATCCTCCATTATGGCCCCCTTTTACTCTCCTCCCTTAATTTGAAGAGGATTCCTAATCCATTAGTCCTTCCTCTTTTGGTCGTTTTCCTAAATTCAAAAGGACTACTATTGAAATAGTAAGATGCCTTAATTTAATTATTATTAAATTCCCATTAGCAAATATGCTATTCCTCCTCCCTTCATTTGGAGGAGGGATCAATTTGGATATATATTATTTTATTCCAAGGGGAAGATGCTCTTTCTCCTCCCTTGGTTTGGAAGGGGTCTTTATCACCCAATTCCAACTCAAATTTCCTATTTTACAAAAATAGGCTAAATAATCAAATCACCAAATTAAATCTAATCACAATTAATTACTTAATATTGTAATTAATATTAAATCATCATTAAGGCCATTATGGATCTTCATCCATCTTTTCTTCTTTCTCATCCTTAGTGGTGACTCCCTCGTCCACTCTATCCGAAGGATACCTACTCCTGCAACCATGTAGACTATTAGCAATACCATATTCTTAAATAAACCAATCATACATTGTAAATAATCAACATAATTCCATTTCAAAATAACATAAAAATTCATAATTCCATCATATGAAAAATCTTGCCAAGGGAGGACCATGACATACTACACCCCTTAAAATAAACACAGTCCTTTATGTTTACCTGCAAAACAAAGCATATATGAACATAGGTTTATCAAAATATCTCACAAAGGAGTTCCAACCTATGACTTGATGGCCCTTATCATGAGTTAACCTCATAGAAAATAGGTGTCATCAAAGAAAAAAACATAATATCATAAATATCACTTTAGGATACCCATATATCCTAAAATTCTCTTTGGTAAATATATTTTCCACCACTAGTGCATCATCCTTGATGCCCCTTAGTATACATTCTTAGTCAACTTATTGAATAATGCTATAATTATGTTAGGTTCATACCTCAAGAGACACATATGCCAAGTGAGGTCCTCAAAAGAGTCTAAGGTACACCGCTTAAGACCCATAAAATGTGGAGGGTTCACTTAGCTCTTCCACTTGATTCACCAGTGGTTCCAATAGTGGGAGGAAAAGACTTGAACATAAGTAGACTCCAAGTACTTGCTTCTTCCTTGCAAAGTATATATCAATAGCTCTACTAGTAATAGCAAAATGATTACCAAGGCTATAATATGCTCAACAAATGCACTCCCTAAAATAAGGCCACAAAGTATTGCACACAACAAAGTATATCAGAATACCATTGTATAAATATTTTCTAGATATCTTTACCATGAGAATGTACTACTATTCATCCAATTGTGATAAATAGTTAACTATGACAAAGCCAAAATTAGTGATTGAGATTTAGATTTAGAATCAAGATCCTTATCATTACTTTCGTAGATATTTTCTCAACCATTTGTCTTCACAAGATCCCCTAAGATCTATTCTTATCACGTATGCCTTGAACCATTAAATATTTTCACATTGGTTCTCATATGTAGATATTAATAATACCACATGCACTATGTTGTGGTATAAACCATTATTTAAATAGTGCATAACACGCTATTAAACTTGACCACCACCTGGTGGTCGGGTGGCATATTGCTCTGCTCTATAGATGGTGATGTTTTATGGCATATCATATGTGATGGCTTTCTCACCATGTTTAAGGTTCATGTTGGCTCTATCCCTACATTCTTTTGCCATGGTTGAGATGTTCAACTTCTTTCTCTGGCCAAAGGCCATATTTGTAGTCAAAGGCTACTTAGTCTTTCTAAGCAAATAAATAATAAAATAAAACATTTTTTTTTTGTTCACTTGTTCTTATAATCCATAAACTATGGTGGTGAGACTTTCTATCTCTCAATTGGGATTCCTCAAACTATCCCATCAAGGTCTAACTTTAGCTTCATCCTAACTAGTTGACCATGAATTCTAAGAAGATCCTCTTCTTAACCATCTATCGATAGTATCAAGGGTCACACTTACACCACATAAGGTGCCATTCCAAGAATATTATCATCCACTAATAATATCTATGACTACACTTACTCCACGTAAGGTGTCATTCCAAAAGTATTATCATCCACTGATAATAGCAATGGTCACACTTACTCCATGCAAGGTGTCATTCCAAACATTGAGCAACAAAATCAATGATATTCTTCTTCATAACTTCCTAGAAGGTCTTTTTTTATGCTCTCACTCATCTTAGCCCCTTTAATATGAGTAAAATAAGGAGAAATATGTGCTTTCCACATAATCAATCTCCTCTAATTTCCAATTTTGAGTATAATACCCAATTTTTAAGATATAAGAGTCCATCCCTTATGTCAAAATCCTTGTTCTTTCTAGGATTTATTCCATTTTGGACCAAATTTCACTGCAATAGCCATCTTAAGATTGTATTTTCTTGACTTAGTCCATTAATTCAATGTGACTATGGGTCAAAATATTTATAAGCCTTTTACAAGGAAATAAACTTGAATTTGTTTATCCTATTTTAGTCCTAGGATTAACTCCCAATATGGACTTATGTACCATCTATTGGTCATAAGCCTCATATTTTTGGTTAGATTTTATAAACTTAAAGAGAGGATCCCATACACCTCTCAAGAATAGATTTCCCATATATTCATCCTATTAAGAATATTTTAAACTTAACTAAGACTAGATTGTACATCTAATTCTTTTCAATAAGTATGATCAAAGCTTATGAATAAAATTTTACCTTTATTATTACCTATTAAGTATAGTCAAAAATTAACTAAGAATGGATTTTCCATCTCTATTCCTTCCCATTAAGTATGATTAAAATCTTAACTAAGAATATAATTTATATCTCTATTATTTCCCATTAAGTTTGTTAGATTCACATAGATGTATCCCACATTTCTTCTTCTTTCATACCAAGGCATACCACAACTGAGAACTAGTCACTGTAGATGACACTCAAGTGGTCAGGATGTGGCCCCATCCTGTAATACTAGGGTTCACCTTTATGCTCCTACATAAAGGATGCCTTAATGGTCCCCCACATTGTCTTACCAATTTTTGTGAATGTAAGACCATTTGACCATAGCATAGGGTTCTCCCTTTTAGTCCATAAAAAGGGAATGCCTTTATCTTATTCATACATAAATATGTCTATGTAGGATCTTGGCATATTTTCCTTGGGCCTAGATACATGCTCCTTCATGGTGAGTCATCTAAGACTTAGTGCTTAGTTACCATGTGGCTAATTAAGGTTATTATTACTAAATAGCTTGGCCTCCCTGATACTAAGGTGCCAACACAAACTTGTGATAATAACCCATACCTCTACGGTAGGATAATTAGTCCAATATTTCCAACTTAGGACTTTTCAAAAGGTTTCATACTTTTCATAATTATTTAGGCTATACCACCCAAAATATCACAATAAAACTTGAGTGTTGCCTACCACAACTCCCCTCAAGAAGGTTTGAGTGTTACCTACCACAACTCCCCTCAAACCAAGAAGACTTGACTTAAGAAATTTCCCATCCCATGGGCTCACGAGTCCACAAGGAACCTTAATATTTCTATTAAGCTTACATGTTTCTTTGAATGATTAATATAGTCTCATAATCTGGTACATTCTTAAATATCTTAGAGAGAGGATCCCATACTCCTCTCAAGAATAGGTTCCCCACCTATTCTTTTTCCATTAAGAATGTTCAATAGATTCATCATCTATTCCTTCTCATTAAGTATAGTTAGCTTAACTAAGAATAGATTTTCCAAAGAGGTGTGTTCATGCTTAAATAGACTACATATACCACAATCATCTATATCAAGCATTGGATAAACATTCCTTCATATATAAAAATACATGTTTATAGGTTACATTTGCAAATTCCATTGGAATACACATCACACATCATTATAGCACATAAATAGTGGATTTTCAACCACACCATAAAATAAGCCTCATTGTTGATGTCTCTTGGTCCATTCACTACTTTGTGCTAGACCTAGTTCTCTTAGAGAAGTTGTTCAAGCTCTGCCTTGTGACCTTGATTGTCTTGCTCATGTTGTCCTTCTATGTCCATGTTGTGCTCTAGTAGTAGGTTGTGATGGAGTGAGTAGGCCATGGCTCACTAAATCATCTAAACATGAAGTCAAATATGCATTTCTATACTCTTCCTTGGCTTGTCATAGTTGTGCATTCTTAGCATGTATGGTTGTTGATGCTCCCTAACCACTTCTTTGTATTGGATCCTATTGGATTCTATCCTACTCTGCAATGGTGGCATCCCTTTCAAACTCCAATCTCATTTTTTCTTGTGCCTAGAAATTTTTTTCTCAATCTATTGTGATTCCAGCTACCAGAATTATTGCCTCAAAGATTTCACTTCACACAGTCCATCCATCATAAAATGTCAACTGTCACCTTCTTGATAATCTGATGGACCTACTTCTATCCCTACTCGATGACGTACATGTTGTCTAGTAAGTTTCTCTTCTACTTATTTTTCTATACCCTCAATTATAAACTCTTCTTCACCAACAATATCAACTGTCTCTCTCACTGCTCTACCACTTTCTTCCATAGGCTCTTTTTTGCCATGGTTTTGTGGTCCACCATTTATCATACTTGAGTTGTACCAACATCATCCTCATCTAATACCCATATGACCTCATATACCTCTAAGGTCAATGGTTCCATTTGTGGTGGTACTACTTTATTCCTTTCTTTTCTTATGTAGATCATAGGTGGATCTAGTATTATTTGTCTAATACCGAACTATCACAATACTTAAGTATATTGAAAATACTCATATTGCATGCTCACTCATCCAATCATCCTCCTTTCTCATCTCACATGATTTAGTTTCATTCCATATTCTTCCCATATTAGGCCCTTCCTCTAATGTCTCTATATCACATCTTAGGGTTGCAGATGTTTCTAAATAATGCAATACCACTCTTTATTTCCTTTAGGTGGTATTTTATTGTTCAACTCTTTCCCTCTCTACCACCTTAATGCATAAGGCACCTCTGGCCCTACCAAATTATGTGCATCATAAGGCAACCCTTGGGGTCTTTTCATAGCCACATGTTCCTAGGCCCATACTTGTAGTAAGAGGTAACAACTCATCCTTACTTGCTTCATCATTCGTACCTCGAATAAATCTCTATAATTTTGGATAAACAAGAATGGCACCCATGCAAACACAATTGAACTCTCCACTAGGTCTTGCATTACTCCTAGCATGTTCTATAGAAATTGTGCACCTAGTGAATCAGATAAAATAATACTTGATATAAGCACCATCATCATAGCCTATCTATGTGTTAGTTTTCCAAACACATAATACAACTCATACATTATACTTCATTTCTCAATGTTCACATATCTCCACTCCAATCCAAACACTCTTACCAAAATCCACTCATTTGCTTCATCTACAATGATAACTGTATATCCCTCTACTGGTAAGTGACATATTTAGTATACATCTTCCAAAATGATGGTCATATCCCTAGTGGATAACTAGAATTTTCCCTATTAGGATCCCACCTTTCAATAAAGGTTGATAGATAACATCTATTTGCATGCAATGACTCTAGATGTGTTTCTCCTTCTAATACTATTTCTTTCAGCCACTCCTATTCATTAGCATCCAAAATTTTCCTCACAACCTAAAATATTGCTTTAAATGTATTGCATGGTCTAACAATCTTCAATGGCCTTATTTCTTCTGGATTTGCACCACCTCCTCGACTTGTTCTAGCATAACCAAAAGTCATCTTCTCTTCTCAAAGTATATGAACTAGTGGATTGGCAATTAGAATCAGAAGAATCATGAAGCATAATATAGGATTTGCTCCAAATACCATCAATATCAACAATGAAAACCACCCTAATATGAGTATAATAACATTAAACACCATGAGTAGTTGATAGGTTAATTATTTTCTCGATGTTGAATAAAAATCCTCCAAGATTTTTTTGTATATTCAACCCATTTTCTTGATGTTGCAAAGTTAGAATTACTCCTTCGATCAATGCCAAGTGTCTAACCAATCACTAGTTTACGACACATTGATCTTGCTCAGTCATCTAGCTGATCACATCTTGAACATATTGAGTTTCCACATTCATCCTTTGTGGATCACATCTCAATCATCTTGGGCTGCCTTATTCCTCTTATATCATCCATCATCATTCTCGTATTAATTAACTAGGGATATATCATTCCTCTAAGCTACCCAGGGCTACAACATTTCCCAACGTGATTGAAATCCTATTATTTCTTCATGCATGTCCCACCTTTATGGCATTTTAACCCATTTTATGTCTCATCATATAATTCCATCAATCCATCCCATATAAATCTATTTATACACCTTATCCTTGGGTGCCATTTTAATTTTAACCATTATCACTCCACTGATAATGATCTAGGTCACGCTTGCCTACCCGCAAGGTGCCATATCAAAAATTTTGCACTTTATCATTCATTCTATAATGATTAGGGTTACAAAAAGTTGAGTTTAGTTATTTATAGTTAGTTCTTTATCCCTATGAACTAACTTTTCTCATTATCATTCATTCAATAATGGCTATGATTATTCTTACCCCATGCAAGATACTACTCCTAGGTAAGCTTATACATTATCATTCACCAGATAATTATGGTCACTCTTGATTCATGCAAGGTACCATATCAAAGTAAAGATACCTTTCCTAGGATCAAATTTTAAGCAATCTTGAGTTGTCTAGGATGTATCTACCTTTGATAAATCTAATTTACTCTAGCTAGATGATTATAGGTAGAATATTCCTCATCCTAACAGCAAGAACTTTAGAAAGGATCTTATAGAAGACATTGAGTAACTTTATTAGTCTTGAGTTGTAAATATCCTTAGAATCCCCAATTTTGGATATGATTTTAAAATTACCTTTGTTGATTAGTTGATCTAGGGAGATAGTTTTGATGAACTCAAGGTAAACTTGGTGGAGGTCAAGTCCCACTATTTTCCAAAAATAAATTCAAAACTCACAAGGGAACCAATATACACTAGGATATTTATTATTTTCCATAGGAAAATTAGTCATTTTAATTTCATCTTGAGACATGAGTGTAATGACCCACTCATTGATAAACACAAAACAACCCAAGAGAGAATTTTTTTAAGTGCAAAATTTCACAAGCAAAGGTTGCACAAGTAAGGTACACAAGATATTTCCATAGCATCATAAGCCATTCATAATTAAACAATGTAAAAGACTACAACATTCATTCATAAATTATTATAATCAAAGACTTCCTCTTTGAGCATTCCATGTAAGATAAAAGCATAGAACATTGCATCTATATTCAAATGAAACTCATGTCCATGATTTATTCTAATAAACATCTCATTGAAGTGCAAACATAACTCCAATAACTAGATCTAGAAAGCATCAAATGTAAGATCACAAATGATGGTTTTAGCACTATACCATCTATTCGATAATATGAAGAGTAGAACTTTAACATATATTATTGTATGAAAGATAGATTGTATCTCTGGATGGGATTATGAGTCCATTATAGTGGAGGAGAGGTTTCTTGGACCTTACTATTCTTATGATACATGGTACATCTTACATGATACTTGGCATGAACACCAAATTATGGAATATATTCCAACACCCCTTATATTACATTATTTGGTGTGATGTTCTCTTGAATTGCATAGATATTCTTTGAATGTTTAAAATTTGGTTTTCCCAAGAGCTTTTGTGA
>JAQPPZ010003941.1:0-83884 GCA_028583015.1 Wollemia nobilis
TTAAATTGGTATCTCATGTGTGTGTGATATTTTTTGCATTGCTTTGGTTTCTTATGTTGATATTTCCATTGATATATTGTATAATATTGATTGGGATAAGAAAAGTAAAAAGTGGTCTTATACCTGTTCACCCCCCTCTCAGTATAAGCTTGTGTTCTTCAATTGGTATCAAAGATGGTTCCTTCAAAAAAAAAATTAGCTTGAAGGAAAATCTTACAAGAACATAAATGTTAAAGAAAGGCAGAAGTAGAACCATGAGACACATGAAGAAAAGAACACACATGGTCATGAAATAAAATGAATATGAATTCAATGTTGATGTTTTTGGAGGAAGAATGAAAATAGATTCAAAATATGAATCAAGCAATGAAGAGATAACCAGATTGATAAATTTTTGTACCAGATGTAGGAAGACATATCACCTTGCAGCTCATTGTTCACAAGAAGGTGATGAATGTTTTGTTTGTGGTCAACTCGGTCATGATGTAGGTTATTGTAATGGTTTTAGTAGCAGTGAAGATGAAGATGATACTTTCATAATTGAAGCTCTAGAGTATGGTTCAGAAAAGGATAACAAGGATAGTCAAAATATGTATGAAGAAGAAACTCTACTTTGGACAATAGAAGAAATTGAAGACCAAAGAAAAGAGAAAAATTCATAAAGAGAAAAGGAGGAAGTCACTCTTAAGGAACTTGTTGAGTTAAAAAGGGAGAACTTTGAATTAAAGGCTCAAATACAAGAGGATGATAAATGTAAGACAAAGCTTCTATACGATCTCTATGACTTGAAAGATAAGGTTGAAAAGGCAAGGAGAGATGAAAAGGATATGATTGAACAGTCAAAGGTAAAAGAGCAGGAATGTAAAAGACTTAGTTTTGATCTTAGAGAATTAAAAATGGATAACTCAGGATTAAGGGTTCAATCTCAAGAAGATGAGAAAGCAAAAACAAAGTTTCTATAGGAACTCACCAACTTCAAAATAAAGGTTGAAGAGGCAAGAAAAATTGAAGAAGGTATAGCCAAAAGATTAAAGATAAAATATCTAGAGTGTGAAAGATTATAGCATGATATAGTTTCACTAAGGATGGAAATAAAAGGTTATAAGGACAAGCTACACAAGTTTGAGGAAAATTCAAAGACTTTGGAAAGGATTATCAATGCACAAAGGTCATTAGTCACCAAAACAAGACTTAGTTCTAAAGAAGAACAAGGGAAACATGAAGCAGAAAAAGGAGAGTCAAGCTCAAACACCAGAACAAAAAAAGCATCAAAAGAAGTAAAAGAGAGAGTGATACTTCTAAGGATAAGTTGGACAATAGAAATTTGAATAAGGAAAGGAACAATACACAAGTAAGGAACATATGGAACAGAAAACAGGATAGGGTAGAAGAGACTAAGAGACCAATGGGGTCTAGGCAAGGTTTCTTCAATGGACGATGCTTCTAATGTCATAGGTTTGGGAACATGGCTTCACAATGCAAGACACATGGAAGACAGGAAAATGTAAATTTCAAAAATAGGTAGCTTTTCCATGGGTATTACTACTCATGTAATCAGTTTGGTCACAAGGCAATAGATTGCGGGGTACATGACAGAAAAGGATATGGCTTCACTAGGAGAAATCCTAAGACTTTTGGACCTCAAAGGAATAATAGCATTAAGTGTTATAAGTGCAATAATGATGGACATACAACAAAGTGGTGTATAGAAGACATACCAGAACCAAGAATGAACAAGAACAAGAATATAGATATGAACAAGAAAAGGAACACGGATATGGAAAGGAATAGTGAGAGGAATCAGGAGGAGTAGGTAAAAAAAAAAGAAGATAAAGGTAAAGACCAGTGCTTTCTAGGAGTAGAAATAATCCCACCCCATATTTAACCACCTCAAGAGGAGGTGGGGGAGGGGCTAAGCTAAGAGACTCGTTCTTAGCCTCGAGCCCCAAAGGTGACCCTTTTCCATTGATGTCAAAGGGGGATAGATTTGAGTAAGGGGGAGAGATTTGGTATTTGAGTAAAGAAGAAAGATTTGAAAAGAGCATTGAACCAAGGGGAGCAATGTCCCAGGGGGAGCAGAACAAAGAAAATGTTAAGTTTTTGGTAAAAATAATGTGGGTTGCCATCAATGACAAAGGGTGATATTGTTGGACATTTTGAGTCAAAGTTGTCATTGATGTCAAGGAATAAGCTACCGTTGATGTCAAAAGGTCAAGAGGAACAATGCAAAAGGTTGATTGCAAAAGAACTTCATAATAGTTATGTTAAGCATAATTAAAAGGTTTTATTTAAACCGTGGCCAAAAGAATATTTAAATTAAAGTTTAATATTTAATTTATTTAAATATAATATTTAACTTATTTAAATATAATATTTAATAAATTAAATATTTAAACTTAAATCAAAGTGGTGCACCGATGATTAAGGTCCAAAGTCTAGATAGCTCATCGACATCTTCAACCTAGTGATGCGTCGATGACGTGTAACTCTTTGTACAAAATCCATCACCGACGTCATAGCTTCAAATATCTTATGATATATATAAGTAGCTCTATGGTTTTGAATCAAATGATATTTGATCACTTTGAATGAAATAATTAAACCTCCGTGATTATCAGTTTGCCAAAAATTTGATGTGAGACATATAAGGTTTTAAAAATAAGTAATGTTGAGATTATGCGATGAGATCAGCAACCTGAGAATAAATAAAATTGTGAGCTCACCGTGATTGCTTCAAGAAATGAAATCTAGTATACCTGTTAAAATAAATGACCCAGTCAGATTTTTGCATGATTTCCAAGACTATTTTGGTTGGAAATGCACCTATGTTTTGTATCTGTGCAGTAAGTAGAGTTTGGTCATCACTAGAGGAAAGGTATAAAATAAATGGAAGACCTTACTACTACCATATGTGTGGCTAGCATATTCGATAAGCGAGCAAGCGCTTGGAACACGGAGGTTTGAAGTTCAAATATTGTGGGTGTTGTATCAGGTAACATTAATTATGTTTTGGGAACTATAATGTGCGTGGTTTAATTTTTAATGTTCTAAACGGTTTCGTAAGGTTAGGCATATAAGTATTGAGTTGGAGTCATAAAGGAATTACCTAAAGTCTTTTGGGGAATATAAGATTTAAAATTTTATTTAATTCCTTAGTGCCTAAGGAGTCTTTTGGGGAATATAAGGTTTGAAATATAAATTAATTCTTTGGTGCCTAAGAAATATATTAGAGGGTGGATTTATAAGGTGTGTAAGGGTTATTATCATGTATATTTATTTATGGAAGTTTTGATTTAAATATTGAGTTTGGAGCTTATAAGGTGTACAAAAGGATTTGATATATTGTATGGAAATCATTTTATGGAGGTCTTGAAATAAGGTTGCGGTAACCTAACCCTTGAGATTAATCAAGTATTTAATCTGGTTAAACCAGGTTTTGAGGTCTTCTCTTCTTCAAGCAAAAAGGTATGGACACATTATTCCTTGGTTGAGTTGATTGGTTGGTTTTCTGGAAAACAAGATTGGAGTGAAAAGGAATTGGTTAAGTTTTCCTTGTGATTCTTGTTGAGATTGATGGTTAAAGGTTGTTCTGAAAGAGTTATTGATTCTTGTTTGATGAGCATTGTTGGAAATTTATTGAGTGGATTATTTTTTGAGAGATCATGAGTATCATTATTATATGAGGTTTGCTTGATAAGCATTGTTGTTGAAGCTGATAACTATCTTGAACTAGGTTTTGTGAGAGATCATGAATATCATTATTATGTGAGGTTTGTTTGATAAGAATTGTTTTTGAAGTGATTGGTTGAGTGAATTTGATTGAGCCTGGCTGTTTGGGAGCATTGAGTGAAAGTTAAAATTGTTTCATAATCTAGTTTGTGAAAAAGGTTGAGTGTTTGAGTAAGAAGCATATCGAGTCTCTAACAATTCTCTATATGATTATGTGGTGAAAAAGAGATTGAAAGTAATTGAGCTTTATTGAGAGTGAAATATATTGAGTCTCTAACAATTATCTATATTTTTCTATGATACTAAACAAGATTCTGTGTGAAACTTGTTTGTGTGAGTGAAGAGGATTTTTGTGATAGTTGAGGAAGTCCAAGAGTGGATTTTAGGATAGAGTTAAGCAAGATTTTATGAAATATTGAGAGCAGATTTGAGGTAAGTCTTTGAGAAGACTTGTGGACAGATTTGGGTAAGCTTTTGTGGAAGCTTACAATACAGATTGAGAGCAGATTTTGATAAGTTCTTGTGAGGACCTATTGAGAAGATTGGACAAGTTCTAGAGAGGACTTGAGGACAAATTTTGTGTGAGATTTTGTGAAAATATTACAACCATATTGGACAAGTTCTAGTGAGGACTTGTTTAGCAGATTTGAGGTAAGTCTTGGTAAAGACTTGTTGAGTGGATTGGACAAGTTCTAGTGAGGACTTGTTGAGTAGATTTAAGGTAAGTCTTGGTGAAGACTTGGAGAGTAGATTGGACAAGTTCTAGATAGAACTTGTGGATATATGAGTGTGAAATTTTATGGAATATTACAATGCATATTTGAGATAAGTCTTTGATAAGACTTGAGAGCAGAGTTGATTGATTGATTTGTTCAAACCTTGAGTTAAGATTTAGGGTAGATCCAACAGAGTTGATTTGTGTTAGTGACAAGATTTGTGTTAAGGCTTGTGGACAGAGATAGAGGATAGATATTGAACAGATTTGTGCTATACCTAAGGACTATGTTTAGTATAGATCAAAGGATAAATATTGAGCAGATTAATGCTAGACTGAAGGATTGTGTTTAGTACAATATTAAGAACAGATATTGAGGACAAATTTATGCTAGACCGAAGGACTATGTTTAGTACAGATTAGGGGATAGAGATTGAGCAGATTTGTGCTAGACCAAAGGACTATGTTTAGTGTAGATTTGAGGATAGAGTTTGATGTAGATTTGAGGATAGGTTTGTGCCAGACCATAGACAAATATTGAAGATATTTGTGCTAGACCGAAGGACTAAGTTTAGTATAGATTCCAGGACTACCTTTGGAGGTGATAGAGTTGATGACAGGTCTCCGTCCAAAGTAGGGAGGATAGGTGTATTCTATCGATAGAGTTACAATTTCTAAGGGTAGTGGAGGCAGAGGTTTTCGAGAGATTCATCATCCAGATCAAGAGGAGATTGGTGTCTCCTATGGAGAGAGATCCATGAACTTGATATTAGGGATTGGTGTCTCCTTTGGACAGAGGTCCATAAACATTGTAATAGGGAAAGGATTCCCAAGAGATTGATTGATAAAATTTTAGTTAAATATTTTCTCCATGGAGTAGGCCACATTGGGTGAACTACATTAAATTGGTGTCTCATGTGTCTGTGATGTTTTGTTCACTGCTTTAGTTTTTGCTATTGATATTACCATTGATATATTGCATAATATTGATTGGAATAAGAAAATTAAAAAGTTGTCTTATATTGTTCAACCCCCCCTCGGTATAAGCTTGTGTTCTTCAACTTAAACACATGATTAGTTAGGATTAGTCAATATTAACACTAATCTCATCCTCACACATGTGTGCACCCACCACTTAGTTAAGATATTTAAAATATTCTTAACTTAACCATAACCTAACCTATAATTTACTTAATCAAGATTAATCTTAACCTTTGTTCACACATGTGTGCACACAGTATATTTATAGATATTTAGAAGATTCCTCTTCAGGGTATGTGAAGGGATGACTCACCTCCCACCTCACCCCTTTAAAATTACCATGATTGGGATCTAACCCAAGTTTCATTCCACCTCATAGGGAACACCTTACCCCTCCTAAGCTCTCCAAAAGATATAAATAGGAGTACTTTTCCTCCTAAATCCGTCCATCCCATTCAACATAACATAACTCTACTAAAATTACATCAGACTTCTACTCATAAATCAACAATCATTCAATCATCAAGCAACCATTAAATCACCATGACAACCGTACCATTTATACCCTCTTATCTCCCATTTTTATAGGTCTCGACAGGTATAGGAGCACATATGACGCTAACCAGGAGCTACTACTGTCACAATACAACATCATATTCTTACAGATCTAGAAAAATACTATTACAATCATGGTTTCTAAGTACCTAATGACCCAATGTGATCACTAGGTAGGGTGTGACTCTGGAAAGAGTGCATTTTTAGCATAAAAAAAATTACAAAACCCTTAAGAAAGGTATACTTTACTATTTTTTATCATTTTTAGTCATTTACAACTTCTTACATACTTTTAACTACTTTACTTAGTGTTATTTATCTTCATTAGTATGGGATCTGATCCATGATAGATCCCCAAACACACCAACCCCATTTTGTAGGTCAATCAAGTTTAAAGAATGGTTTGACTAACTCTAGCACACATGCACTAGGCTCACACCCCTTGAGGATCATTGGAAGACCAATCCAGGATGTAGTCGATAGTTAACTTCAAGAAAAAGACATTCACCATGTTGAACCCTTATTTTTTAGCCTTCTAAGGCAAATCTATAGAAAGGAACACTTGTAATACCTTTTGAATATTAATAAAATTTATAGAATTTACGCATGTTTTTTGTTGAGTTCATTCTGGCACGCCCAGTGGGACCCCCACTTACTTTATTTTTTGCTAGTTATATCATCTTATTGGTTAGCTAATTTTCACTGTTTTTTGTGTTGCAAGAGCTTCAAATACCACAAGAAATCTTAAAAAACCCTAAAAAATCTACCCTAACATGAGGTAGTTTTTTTATGCTCTAAAAATTGTAGTCACTAGGTAGGGTATTACCCAATCCATTCGATAGGTACCCCGTGATCAAAGTAAAAACTCATGGAAATGGTGCAAAAACCACTTTTGACTAGCTCATAACAACTACAATATTGTAGGTAAGTCTGGGGGACTGATTTACCCATGTATGGTATTGCTATCCCCCTTACCAAATGACAACCACCACAACCATAAAATGCCTAAAGAAACTGGCATCATCAAAAGGTATAATAAACCCTTATTTGTGAATTTGGAACCCTTAAAAAATTTGGCACTACACCACCTTGTGAGATTTTTTTAGTAATATTTGGTACCACACCACCATTGCTAACATCTTGATTCTCTTGGCCTCTTGCAAAACTCGACACTACACCACCTTGTAAGTGTGATTGCAATATTCAACACCACACCACCTTTATAATATGGATACCATTTTGTGTTTAGCATAACTTAATATCATGTTATTTTACTAACACTTGGATGTTTCTAGTCTTCTTACAAAATTTGGCACTGTGCCACTTTATAAGACTATTTGCTATATTCGGCACCTTGCCACCTTTGCAAAATTTCTATATCTTGTACTCTTGCAATATTCGACACCATGCTACCTTTGTAAAATTATTATATCTTGTACTCTTGCAATATTCAACACTGCACCATCTTTGTAGGATTGATTTTACTTTATATTTAGCTTGTTTAGACGCTTATTCTATCCATAGAAGGTGATTTATTGATTGTTGTGGTTGCAGGTGCCTGTCTACAACAAGATTCACTATTCTAAAATTAGATCTGGTTTGAAAGTACATTTTTATCGTAGTCTCTAGGTACCCAGTGACCAGAGAAAAAGTGCAATTAAATCATTGAAATCCATCCAAAATGACTTACAAGATTTGGAGATATAGGTAAACCCTATAAGAGCTCTTTGTTTAGTTCAAAAATAGAAAAATTCAAAGGGATTGTAGATCGTATTGTTTATAATTTATGAATATATCTAGTTTTACTAACCTTATTGTGCATACTTCATTACCCTACTCTCGATATACCCTTGGAGTGTATAGGTTAGCAAGCCCCTTTACCACATGGATTTACAAATAATCAGTGGACATAGCTATTATTACTATGCATGCCTTAAATGCAAGGGTTAAATGAATGTCCGACTAGGCCAGTAACAATACATTAGATAGTGCAACCTCTTTTCATAAGAGGATTTTAGACTCATCAAAGCATTTTGAGCTCCCTCTTTTAGGTATATTTTTGTTGTGACATCCACTTACTCATCATTTGCCTATTAGACACATAGTTCCACGTTATGTACTTTTGGGTGTTGCAAAAGGTTATATGCTATGAAAATATTTTTTTAGGATACATCCATCACACCCACTTTTATTTTAGTTTTAGGGATATTCCAACATCAAAACACACTTTGTAAAATTTTAGCTTGTACATGTTTGTTTCTTGTCATTGATTGGATTTCTCTCACAAAACACACAAAAACTGGTTGCAAAACCCATAAAAATAGATTCCCCACATCCTTGGACATAGCTCCAAAAATTTTCAGTCTCTGTCACCTATTTTAGTCATAGTCACTAGGTTCCCAAAAATCCATTTCAGTCGCACCCTACCCAGTGACCCAAATTTTTATGTTATAGAAAAATCTGGTTGCTTCCATAACATCATTCTAATAGGTTTTCACCTTAGATTTATTAGAAACTACAATTTTTCAACCTATTTTCTCTTCTACAATGATGGTAGTCACTCATAGCCAAGCTAGGGAGCAAGATCACCTAGCTATGGAGGCTTCTCAAGTCAATCCTTCTCAATCTGATACATCCACTCCAAAACACAACACCAACATGGCCCAAGACTTTAGATCACACATTCAAGATTTATCTCAATTGCCTCATGCTCCATCTCATACATCTAATATCACTTAAGATATTAATCAACATTTTCTTGATAATTTACCCTCTTCATATTCTATTGATTCAACACGAGAGTCATACACCTTTCTAGGTGTTATCTATTTTACACCTGGTGGCTTTCAACCTGAAGTAACATTCCAAGAAAATTCTTCTCCATTTTCCACTCATTCTTCGCATCTGTTTTTCCAAAAATTACCTCGATATCTATCAAATGGTGAAGGAAACCTCCTACCCACTATTGGAAATTTTGAGTCCCTAAGATAAAAGTTGTCATTGATTTCAAAAGGTCCTATGTAAGTAAGCACTATGATTTTTTACCACAAAGAGCTTCATGAGAAGCAAAGGTTTTGATCAAAGGTTCAAGAAGGGATGCATGACATTTGGTTCTAAAAGGAGCTTCAAGGGAAGCTTAGCAAAAGGTTTTTCTGAAAACCAAGGAAGGCAAGAAAATATTTTATTTAAAACCATGAATGTTAGATTTGAAATGGGTTTTTCTTAAAACCCAAGTTGGCTTTTCGTTTCATCAAAAAAGGTGCCCCGGTGATGGAGAAATTTAATTTTAATGGTTTAGTTTAAATTTTAATTTATTTAAAATTTTAATTTTAATTTTAAAATTAAATTAAAGAGTTTTCCCGCCATGTCCGCCGACGTCATATATTTTATCATGCAAAGGTTCAAATATTTAAAGGGGTTGATTTTATCAACCAAGGAGGACACAATTAATATTTTCTGCATTCGATTATCCCCTCCTTCACAATCGTCGATTCCCCCCTTCTGATTTCGTTTGCACACTGCACGTGGAACAAGGGAGCAAGTTTCAAGGCATAGGTGGAGAGGATGGAAATATAAGTATCAAAGGCTTAAATCCTCCACATGGGAGGCATAGCCCACATGATGGGAAGAGAGTGCATTAAGGTGCACGACGAGGAGGAATGCGGGGTCGAAACCACCCGAAGCCATTTTGCAAGGAATGCCATAATTCGATCGCCAAAATTTTTGGGTGCATGAAATATTTCGAATTTGCTAAGGTTGTGTTAAGTGTCGATTTTCACAGAGAGTATAGTGGATTTAATTTTTACATATGGGTAAGGTTTGATATTTTATTAATGTGGGATATTGCCTAAGAAGGATTTGTGATTATTTTTTTTAAGTGCAAAAGTGTTGAAAGGAAGGATATAAAATATTTGAGTTTTTTTATGGTATAAGTAGTTTTTGGAGTAACAAGGTTATGCAATGTTTTGATTTATTTTATTTTATGGTATAAGTGGTTTTTGGAGTGACAAGGTTATGCAATGTTTTGATTTATTTTATTTTATGGTACAAGTGGTTTTAGGAGTGATAAGGAAGTTGTGCATTAATTATTAAGAAGGTTTTCTAATTAAAAGCCTTGGTGAATATTATTGTGAAGTAGAGTAATGTTGATTATTTTGTGATCTTCTAACCCTTGTGAGGATTGGCAAAAAATTATTGTGATTGTGGCAGATTTCCAAAGAGGCTTCGTCATCTTCATAAAAGGTATGAGCACATTCTCCTATTGATTGATTATGGTGGTTGATTATAAAATACCTTTGGAGTGAAAAGGATTGATTGTAGTTTCCTTTTTGAAAGTGATTGGTTAAATTCTTCAAGGTTTTTTGGATTGAGAGTTGTTATTAAACCTTATTTTATAAGCATTGTTGTTGAAGCCCATTGGTTGTGCAAAGAACTTGAACTTGAATTAGAAAATAACATGAGTATCATTGTTATGTGAGATTTGTGGTTGAGCATTGTTGGAAACATCTTGAGTTAGATGATACATGCTTGGACTAGGGTTTGTGAGAAAGGGTTGTTCCTTGAGGTGTTTGGTTGAGTAGAGTTGATTGAGCCTAGTCAAGTGGATGCATGTGGTTGTTCAAGTTCCATGAAACAAACTATTCTATATTCTAGATTTGAGTTGAGATTGAGATTTGAGAATAGAACATATTGAGTCTCTAACAATTCTCTTTATACTTCTATGAGATTGATTTGATTTGATATTGGGATTTGAGTATAAAACATATTGAGTCTCTAACAATTCTCTTTATGCTTCTATGAGATTGATTTGATTTGATATTGAGATTTTAGTATAGAACATATTGAGTCTCTAACAATTCTCTTTATGCTTCTATGAGATTTAATTGAGATATTGATTAAGCATTGAGTATAGAACATATTGAGTCTCTAACAATTCTCTTTATGATTCTATGAGATTGGACAAGCTCTGTGTGATCTTGTTAAGCAGATTTGAGACAAGTCTTTGAGAAGGATTGTGGACTAATTTTGAGTATGCTTTTGTGGAAGTTTGTTATGCAGATTTGAGCAAGTCCTAGAAAGGACTTATTGAGAAGATTTGGACAAGTTCTGAGTGATCATGTTGAGCATATTTGGACAAGATATGAGTGAGCTTGTTGAGAAAATTTGGACAAGTTCTGAATGAGCTTGTTGAGCAAATTTGAGAAGGTTCTATGTGGACCTATTGAGCAAATTTGAGCAAGTTTTGTGTGGTCCTGTTGAGCAGATTTGAGCAGGTGGACCTGTTGAGTAGATTTGAGTAGGTTCTGTGTGGACCTATTGAGAATATTATTGATAATATTTGAGTAGGTTCTATGTGGACCTATTGAGTGGAATTTTACTAGACCGAATGTACTATGTTTAGTACAAGATATTGAGTAGAGTTGTGCTAGACCGACTGTACTGTGTTTAGTATAGTATTGAGACAGAGCTTTGGAGGTGATAGAGTACAAAGGATAGATTCTTAGTGGATAGAGATCCAGTAGCTAGGATAATTGAAGACAGATCTGAGTAAGGAGTCTTCAAGTGGAGAGAGATCCACCAGTCAGTGCAGTAGAGAGACAAAGTCTTCTAGAAGATAACTAGCCAGATCATAAGGGGAAAGAGTTATCCTATGGAAGAGATCCACA
The DNA here is from genome assembly GCA_028583015.1 of Wollemia nobilis. NCBI lineage: Eukaryota > Viridiplantae > Streptophyta > Pinopsida > Araucariales > Araucariaceae > Wollemia > Wollemia nobilis. The sequence continues at coordinate 11,647 of JAQPPZ010003941.1, forward strand.
AACTTGAAATTAGGGGATCAACATCTCCTTTGGATAGAGGTCCATAAATATTGTAATTGGGAAGGATTCCCAAAAGAGATTGATTGATAAAATTTTAGTAAAAGATTTTCTTCGTGGAGTAGCCCACATTGGGTGAACCACGTAAATTGTGGTGTCTCTATTGTGTATGGTGTTTTTTGCATTACTTTGATTACTGCTATTGATATTGCTATCTATACACTGCATAATATCAAATTGAAAAGAAAAGTAAAAAGTGGTCTTATACTGTTCACCCCCCTCTCAATATAATCTTGTGATATTCAATTGGTATCAGAGTAGGTTCCTTCAGAAGAGTTTGATAGCTTGAAGAAAAATATGTCTAAGAAAACAATGGATCAAAAGGATCAAAGAGATGGACCCTTCAATAATGCAGTACTAGTATTTGATGGAAGTGACTTCTTATATTGGTGTATATTTATGTGATTTTACCTGATGGCACTTGGAAATGAGGTTTTGGATGCAGTGGAACTTGGATACGATTCAGCAGTCAATCTTCCTATAGATAAGGAAGGTAAGCTTCTAATGCATGCAAACTCAAGATCCATGAATGCAATTATAAAAGGATTGCATAGATCAGAATCTATGAAGGTTATAGATTGTAAAAAAATAAAAGAAATGTGGGAATTTTTGCATGAAATATATGGAGATAAAGGATTCAGAATGGCTAAGATCATAAATCTCAAAGGAGAATTTGAGAACCTAAGAATGAAGGATGATGAAAATTATTGTGACTATCTCAATAATACCGATGAACTTGTACATGAGATGAGAGGTCTAGGAATGAAGGTTGATGAATCCGATGCTTGTGATAAGATCTTGAGAACTCTTCCAAAAAGGTATAGTGAAAAGTTTTTTGCTATAGAAACATCAATTGATAGTGTTTCTTTGACAAGGAATTATTTGCTTGGCATGCTTACTACTTTTGAGATAAGAACAAAAGATCCTATTCCTTTGAAAGAAGTTGCTTTTAAAGTAGACAAAAAGAAAAAGGGAAAGAAGATAGAATCGAGTAGTGAATCATCCAGTGATGAAGAAGCAAATTATGGCAGAAGAGATAGATATTCCAGAAGACCCATAGATCTAAGATCTATCAAATGTTTCAATTGTGGAAGGTATGGATATTTTGCAACAGAGTGCAAGGAGCCAAAGAACAACAATGATGAAGAAAAACAAGACCACAGATACATGGAATCAGAAAGACACAGGTACTAGAAGAAAAGCAAGGATGGGCAAAGCAGACAAGGAAAGTTCTCCCAGAGACAAAAGAGAAGCTACTATGTGAAAAATGCAAGTAAGTACTCAATTTATAGTGATGCTAGTTTTTCAGACAATGATAGAGATGAAGTCTTATTTATGGTTAAAGAGAAATATCCAATTAAGAAAAGGACTCCAGTTATTCTCAAGTGTTTTAGATGTGGTAAATTTGGACATCATGAAGATGATTGCACTAGGGATGGTTATAGTTTCAGTGATGATGATTTTGAAGATGCACTTGAAATACCAGGATGAGAATATTCTAATGGCTTTGGAAGATAAAGAAGATGATCCTATAGAAGACAAGACAAAAGGAAGTAATGATATGAACAAAGGTAAAAAAATAGAGGAATATTCAACAGAGAATGGCTATGATCTCAAGGGAGAACTTATCTATGCCCTTGACACAGTAAATAAGATTAGAAATAAATCCTCTAATCTTGAAAATCAGTTTCAAGAATGTGATGAAGAAATATTATTGCTCATAGAGGATTTTGAAAAGTCAAAGGCTAATGCAAGCAAGTTCAAGGATAAGTTAGAAGCAAATATTTTTGAATGTGAGAAGTTAGCACAAGAAGTGACTACTCTAAAAGAATATTTAAAGGACTCCTAGATCAAGATGAAGAGTTTCACAAATAGCTCTAAGAACTTGGAAAAATTCATCTATGGACAACAACAAACATCATGTTCAACAGGTCTTGGCCTTGGAAATGCTCAAAAGAAATAGGAAAAAGAGTCTACTTCAAGTGCAAAAGTGTTGAAAGGAAGGATATAAAATATTTGAGTTATTTTATGGTATAAGTGGTTTTTGGAGTAACAAGGTTATGCAATGTTTTGATTTATTTTATTTTATGGTATAAGTGGTTTTTGGAGTGACAAGGTTATGCAATGTTTTGATTTATTTTATTTTATGGTACAAGTAGTTTTAGGAGTGATAAGGAAGTTGTGCATTAATTCTTAACAAGGTTTTATAATTAAAATCCTTGGTGAATATTATTGTGAAGTGGAGTAATGTTGATTATTTTATGATCTAACCCTTGTGAGGATTGGCAAAAGAATATTGTGATTGTGGCAGATTTCCAAAGAGGGTTCTTCATCTTCATAAAATGTAAGAGCATATTCTCCTATTAATTGATTATGGTGGTTGATTATAAAATACCTTTGGAGTGAAAAGGATTGATTATGGTTTCCTTTTCGAAAGTGATTGGTTAAATACTTCAAGGTTTTGTGGATTGAGAGTTGTTATTAAACCTTGTTTTATAAGCATTATTGTTGAAGCCCATTGGTTGTGCAAAGAACTTGAACTTGAGTTAGAAAAGAACATGAGTATCATTGTTATGTGAGATTTGTGGTTGAGCATTGTTGGAAATATCTTGAGTTAGATGATACATGCTTGGACTAGGGTTTGTGATAAAGGATTGTTCCTTGAGGTGTTTGGTTGAGTAGAGTTGATTGAGACTAGTCAAGTGGATGCATGTGGTTGTTCAAGTTTCATGAAATAAACTATTCTATATTCTAGATTTGAAATGAGATTGAGATTTGAGAATAGAACATATTGAGTCTCTAACAATTCTCTTTATGCTTCTATGAGATTTATTTGAGTTGATATTGGGATTTGAGTATAGAACATATTGAGTCTCTAACAATTCTATTTATGCTTCTATGAGATTGATTTGAGTTGAGATTGGGATTTGAGTATAGAACATATTGAGTCTCTAACAATTCTTTTTATGCTTCTATGATATTTAATTGAGATATTGATTAAGCATTGAGTATAGAACATATTGAGTCTCTAACAATTATATTTATGATTCTATGAGATTGGACAAGCTCTGTGTGAGCTTGTTAAGTAGATTTGAGACAATTATTTGAGAAGGCTTGTGGACTAGTTTTGAGTAAGATTTTGTGGAAGCTTGCTATGCAGATTTGAGCAAGTCCTGGAGAGGACTTATTGAGTATATTTGGACAAGTTCTAAGTGATCTTGTTGTGCATATTTGGATAAGTTATGAATGAGCTTGTTGAGAATATTTGGACAAGTTCTTAGTGAGCTTGTTGAGCAGATTTGAGCAGGTTCTGTGTGGACCTATTGAGTAGATTTGAGCAAGTTTTGTGTGGTCCGGTTGAGAAGATTTGAGCAGGTTCTATGTGGACCTATTGAGTAGATTTGAGTTGGTTCTGTGTGGACCTATTGATAAGATTTGAGAAGGTTCTGTGTGGATCTGTTGAGCATATTTGAGTAGGTTCTATGTGGACCTATTGAGTAGAATTGTACTAGACCGAATGTACTATGTTTAGTACAAGATATTGAGCAAAGCTATGCTAGACCGACTGGAATATGTTTAGTACAATATTGAGATAGAGTTTTGGAGGTGACATAGTATAGAGGATAGAGTCTCAATGGATAGCGATACAGCAACCATTATAATTGAAGATAGATCTGAGTGAGGAGTCTTCAAGTGGAGATATATCCACCAGTCAGTGCAATAGAGAGTTAGAGTCTTCTAGAATATCACTAGACAGTGCATAAGGGGAAAGATTTATCCTGTGGAAGAGATCTACGAACTTTAAATTAGGGGATCAGCATATCCTTTGGATAGAGGTCCATAAACATTGTAATTGGGAAGGATTCCCAAAAGAGATTGATTGAGAAAATTTTAGTAAAATATTTTCTCCATGGAGTAGCCCACATTGTGTGAACCACATAAATTATGGTGTCTCTATTGTGTATGGTGTTTTGTGCATTGCTTTGATTACTACTATTGATATTGCTATCTATACACTGCATAATATTGAATTGAAAAGAAAAGTAAAAAGTGGTCTTATACTATTCATCCCCATCTCAGTATAATCTTGTGTTCTTCACCCACCTATATAGATACTCAATCCCATGTTCAAATGGGAGCTATAGTCTTCACTACTCCTACTCCTTTGGATGATAAGGATGTCCTCGCATTGACTATATCGACTTCATACCCTACGGTCAAAACTCTTGGATTCTTTATGGACCCCTCCTTACACCTACCTACTATATCTATTATATCTATATTGCTTACTTCACTATATTTTACAAATCTACCTCCTGAAGCAGATTTGCTTCATATGGGCCAACCCTCCTCTCACACCCCAATTCAAAAATTGTCCCATACTCATGCACAATTTTGTTCTACTAGGGTGATACTCAAATTGTTGCATCTTTCCAAAGTTTGCAAGGTCTCTCATACCCACATACATCTCCCCCTATGGCATAATCATTTACACAGATGTGGTAGTAGTACCTTCTGAAACCTACACAAGTTAATCATGCAATAGCACCTACATCATTATCATCAAATTCTATTTCCATTTTAGGTGAGACACTACCTATCTTCTTCACATCATCACCTATGTGGACTTCTACCTTTCCTAGTATATTCCCTTCCTATCTTGCTCTTACTTCTTAGTATGAGTGGCCATCCACATATCAACAAGCGTCAATACTCACACTTGGTCCATAAGTCACTCAAGACTATGCTCAACATCCGTATCACCCTCCAACCTATGAATCTGAACAACAACCTCAACAAACTCCCTTGCACTCACAATAAACTGCATCTCAACAATCACCTCACTGAAAACAACCTCAAGCTCATACCTCTGGTCAATAACTATTCTAGCAAGAACAACTTGATCCATAATAGCTTAAATAAAATTTTCTCCATTAGTAACAACAACAATAACAATTGCAACAACAAAAACAACTGCAATAATAGTAGCAAAAATAACAACAATAACAACCTCAACTCTCTCAACATCTATAACAACAACAACATCAACTCTCTCAACATCTGTAACAACAACAATAACAAGTTCCTCTTGTATCATCACCATAAAACCTTACCCGAGTCTCTACACAACTTTTTGCAAAGTACTCATTATCACCATTCCCAAACCACTCCATAGGTGTTCACAATTACTTGTCTACGCAACCCCTTGGGGGACAAGTATCTCTTTCTAAACCTACCTCATATGCACCCCCCACTAAAATGTAGCTCATGAGGTAACAACTCAAATATCTCGAATTATGGACTAGCGGCTATGGTCCATAGAAGCCCACTTATAGTCAAATTTGCAATGATCCTATTCATCCATCCATGGCCCTTCATCAGTACCATTGAAAATACGAAATACCCAAATTCAATAAATTTAGGGGTAAGGAGGATCCTCAAGAGAATTTTCATATGTATCGATACACTTGCCACGTTCTTCAAGGTAGTTATGCACTTATGCTTCACACATTTCCTATATTCCTTGGTGGTCAAGCTCTTGACTGGTTCAACAACTTGCCCAAACATAGCCTATACACTTTTGAATAGTTGGCTAATCAATTCTTGGAACAATTTTCCATCAATATTAAGAGAAAGACATCACTTCTTGATCTCTATAGTTTGTAATAATTCAAAAACAAGCCTGTCAATGAATACGTTTCTAGGTGGTGTGGAGTCATCCACGATCTCATGTTTCCTATTCCAACTACAAATTTGGTCAAGATGTTTTCCAAGAGTTGCGCTAAACACATATCAACCACACTCTAGATCCAACAACATTGCTTCTTCGAGGATGCCATTTACTAAGCCCGATTATTGAATATATCAAATTGTAGTAGGGCAAAGTCACCCTTCAAACAATTATGGATTACACCCCAAACATCCACTTTGGTAAAGGGAATTCTAATATAAATCCTCCATTGCCTCCTTAGGCCAATTAGGCGGTCATAGAATCTATGTCTACCTTATCCATGCAACAATCTCAAACTTATCGCAAGGCGGTCCAAAAATTAGGATATTCTCCCTCCACCCCTCAAAATCAATACCAAAATCGATATTTACATTTGCAATGCCCACAACAAAGTGGACTCCCTTGTCAGAACCTTTACAAAATATCTTCCAAAGGTTGTATGATGTTAAAAAAAAATTCTTACCAGACTTAAGGCCAGAAGATCCTACGCGTCAAAAGCCAAGGGACTTCAATGAGAATACTTTTTACAAATTTCATATGCAACATGGTCATGAAATTCAAAACTGTTGTCAATTTTGGGGTTTGGTACAATACCTTATAGATAATGGGACCATCCACACTGAAACCTATTGGCCCCTTCAAATAAAAATTTAGGTATCTATAAGACACCTTTCCAAGACCATCAATTTCCCCAACATACCTCTACCTCTCAACTTGCATCTCACCAGGTCAATCAGGTTAAAAAAAGACTCTCCTAAAAAGGGTCTTATTGGTGTGGTTCATGTTATCATGTAAAATCAAGCATACCCAGCTCACCCTGCTCATATTGAACATTAGGTCGCCATTGCCCAGGCTTTAGTTATAATACCCATACAAACCCCTCCACCACCAATACCACCTCATGTGGTCACCATTTGAAGTAGTCTCACTCACCAACTTTACATAGCTCCTACTAATATATCCATATATGATCTCTTGTAGTAATTACAACCTCATCATGAAGCTTTAAATGAGAATTTATGATACATAGACATGGAAGTACATGATACCAATGCCTTCGTATAGTTTGTGGGCAATGTGGAAATATGAATGCAACCCTCCATCATCTTCTATGACTACAAGATTACTACACTTGAAGAAGAAGGCACTGATCCTCCCCTTCACATTATGACTAGTATCAATGACATCACTTACAAGCAGGTCTTGATTGACCCTAGATATTCCATCAGTATCATTTCCACTGTGGCCCTTAGCCATCTTAACATCCCCCATACTCACCTTGCTACTCCCACTTTCGATTTGCAAGAATTTAATGGATCTATGCACAAAATATTTGGGTCCATTGTTCTACAGTACAAGATGGTGCTAAGCTAATATGAACCCTATGTCATGTCATCGAAGGTAATATGCAGTACAATATCCTTCTTGGGTGACTATGGATCAAGAAAATGCAACGTGTCCCTTCCAAACTTCATCATTGTTTGAAATATCTTCATAGCATTCAAGTCCATCACATTCAAGTAAATGCTAACCCCTTTTAGTTTTTCAACATGGTTAATCTACCATCCACCTCATCATTCGTGTCTTCCCAATTCACACCTATTTCCATTCATCTTGTTAAGTCAAACCACTCATCCTCATCATCGTTCAACCAATCAGCACCACAATTTTTACCTACCCCTTCTTTCACCTCTCTTAGTTTGACCTTGACATTCCTGCTAGTCACATCTTGTACACCATCAATATTACCTACTTTTCCATTATTTCAATAGCATTCAATTCCATCTTCATGCTCCACTTTTCCTATGTTACAATCTCTTCTAAAAGTCACTATGACACCAAACACTCTCATTTTGATTCCTCCAATCATCTCTTCCACTCATATTCCTATGGTTCCATGTATTTCATGCATTCATCGATGTCCACGTAGACTATTTTCTTTATATTTGCCACAACCCCCTCATAATATTCATCCCATTCTAGATACTTCCTAGAGTGTCATTCATGGGAGCAACATGTCATAGGCCTTGTCGTCCGAATATAGTAGAACTAATTTTTCACTTCACCTTCTCCATCCATTTCAATTTCACCCGAATCACAATCCACATGCCCTTCATCACATTAAAAATCTACACCACTTACCACATCTCCTCCTACTATCTCCCTTCCCTCTGATATATAATCATCATCCTCCATTCCACTACATCGTGAATCAACACCCAATAAATACTTCTATGGGGTGTCCCATGTGTCCATACTCATGACTGCCTCAGGTCTAGGAGAATATAACATGCAAAATGCTTGTATTTCTCCTCCTAACCTTCAATCCATGCATGATTTTGGTTGCCTCCACAATGTTCCTCTTACCATTGGAGCTGGCATCCCTTTTGGCCCACTTACAAACTATACTAATTTCATCTATGGGATTTTGGATACACCATATTCTCTAGAACCAAACCCATGTGAAGATGAGTTTCATGGTCCCCTTGATTATTTATCAAATTCAATTTTCACAAAATGTTACCTCAAACACTTTCATTAGCAAGGGTTCGATCTAGGGAGTTATGAACAAGGATATCAAAATTTCCTGCAGTCTCCTTATTGACTAAATGGATATAGATATGGCTTAGGATACCACTATTCTACTACCCACATTCTATATGATACCTCTTAATATCCATATTATGATCCACTCAAGGAAGAATGTTCCATGGAGCTCGAATTTGATGTTCAAAGTAATTCCTCATCTTCTCAGTCCTCCATCGACATTCTGGATTATTTCTTTCTTGATTCATCTCCACATGAACTCCTTCCTACTAATGACCTCGAGGATATTATTTAGATATTTACTACATTGTCTCTTGCATCACCCATCATGGAGGCTACTCCCATGCCACCACACTTATATTCACTTCTACCATCTGTTCTATTACATAATAGACATTGAGTTCAATTCTTTATTCAATGATCACACTCTCCCCCCATCATGCTACAAGCTAACCTCAATCAATCCATTCCTTCTTATTTTTTAGACACATCTACATCTACAAAAAAATCATCCCCTACCATTATCATATCAATGAACATGATTTATGTTGATCTTTTCGCCCCCTTCATCAGGAGGATCAACCCGAGCAAATCATCTATACCAATTCGAATTACATTGATTTAGACCATATTTCCTCTAAAACTTCCCCACAGGGGTTTCTTCTCTTCAAGTGTTTTATATATTATGCTAACTCTCCGTATTCTTCCACTCATTCACAGGCTCATAACATCCACAACACCGACATCACACATGAGGATGAGATACTTCTCCCCGATTCTACATATGACTTACATCTCATTCCCATTCTTTCTCAACTTGAATATGGGTCACACATCCTCATAGAAGATACTATCAATGTCAACATTGGGGATGATGCATAAAATATCCATATTGTTAATCTTTGCAAAGGTCTCTCCCTCAAAGAGCATGCTAGTTTCACTACATTACTCAAAGAATACAAGCACATATTTTCATGGTCTTATACTGATATGCCAAGCCTAGAACCTACTTTGGTTGTTCATAGCCTAACACTTGATGAAAACGCTAAGCCATTTAAACAAAAACTACATAAAATGCATTCTACCATTGTTTTAATGGTTAAGTAAGAGCTATAAAAGATCCTAGATATGGGATTCATAGTACCAATTGATTACCCTGACTAGGTGTCTAATATGGTTCCCATGGTAAAACCCAAAGGGGGAGTCCATATTTGCACTAACTTAAAATATCTAAACAAAGCATGTTCCAAAGATAATTTTTCCCTTACAAACATCGATACATTGGTTGACTCCACATTGGATCATGAGATGCTATCTCTCATGGATGGGTTTTTAGGATACAACCAAATCCTGATTAATCCAGAAGACCAACACAAAACATCTTTCACTAAAACTTGGGGTACTTTTGCTATAAGTTCATGCCCTTCAGCCTTAAGAACACTGGTGCCACTTACTAGTGTGCCATGACCTACATATTCCATGATTACATACATAAAAATATGGAGGATTATGTACATATCTTGTTAGCTAAGTGGAATAAGTGTCAAGATCATATTCATGACTTGCACAAAATTTTCTATCATCTCATAGAGCACAATGTTCGTCTCAATCCCAAGAAGTGTGTCTTTGGTGTCACCTCAGGTAAACTTCTTGGATTCATTATTTATTTACATGGCATTGAAGTTGACCCTAAAAAGGTATGAGCTATCATTGATATGCCACATCCTACCAACATCAAATAGCTACGTAACTCATAAGGCAAAATTCAATCGATTCATCAATTTATTGCTTAATTATCATACAAATGTAACCCATTCAATCACCTCCTATAGAAAGGAGACTCATTTCACTAGGATAGTGAATGTCAACATGCCTTTGATGACATAAAAACCTATCTCACTTCACCACTTGTTTTATCGTCATCTCGTCCTAGAATTCCATTTCATTTGTATTTATCTACCACATATTTTACACTGGGCACATTTTTAACCCTAAATAATGAGGTATCCAAGGAACAAATCATCTACTATATCATCCACACACTCATCAGTTATGAGATGCGATATTCCTATATGGAAAATCTTTGACTCGCATTAGTTTTCATTACCAAAAAATAGTGTCACTACATGCTCAACCATACAACCTTTGTGGTTTTACAAGCTAACCCCCTCAAGTACATGATGGATAAGAGATATAACAATAGTTGCACAACTAAAGGGATCATGCTCCTAACTAAATTTTAGCTTGAATTCATTAGCCAAAAATCCATCAAAGGGTAAGTCATCATCAACCATCTTGTTGAATCTTCTCTGCCCACTACTCACCCACTTGTCCTTGACCTTCTAGATGATGCAGTATTTCACACTTCTAAAATCAAACAATAAGCTTAATCTAAGTCTATTGTAGACATGATCCTCTTTTTCAATGGCTCTTGATGCAAACGAGGAGTTGGTGCAGGAGTTGTCTTCATTACATCACAAGGGGTACCACTCCCATTCTCTTTCAAATTAAACTGTCCATGCACCAAAAATAATACCAAATATGAAGCACTCATTCTTGATATCAAAATGGCACTCGCCATACGCATTCAAAAAATAAAAATATAGGGTGATTCCCTCCTCATTGTGAATCAAATCAAAGGTATTTTTCAATTTCGATACCTTGTGATCAAACAATATAAAGACTTGGCAACTCAACTACTTTAACAATTTGAGTGGTATGAAATTGAAGCCACCCCACGCACTACTAATCACTTCGCTGATACTATGGATTCGCTTAGATCTTTGATACTTGAATATCCACACAATGAAACCACTTGTGTGCTTGTCCAAGTTCTTTCTCAATCCTACATCGTTCCATAAACACTGACTTCTAACGCTACTATTAACCTCATTCAAGTTGAGCCTCTAAATCCTTGGTTTTATCAATTCAAGGATTACATCAAATTAAGTTTACTCCCACATGATCTATCCCAAACTACCAAGCATACTTTCAAAAAATGAGCAATACACTTCACCTTGTTATGAGATATCTTATATAAACACAACTATGAGGGCATTCTCTTGCGAAGCCTTGAAGCTCATGAAGCACACCAGGTCATTATGGCTACCCATGATAGCAACTGTGGTGGCCACTTTAGTGGTATCGTTATTACTAAGTGCATCCTTCGTATCGGTTACTATTGGTCCAACATGGAGCATGATTGTTGTACATATGTTAAAAAGTGCATCAAAATGCTAACCTCACACACCTGTCATCACAAGCCCTTCAACCTATTTAATATTCTTGGCCATTTTCTCAATGGGGGTTGGATATTATCAGGAAAATAACCCATGCTTTCTTAGATAACCATAAATATATTGTTACTACCACTGAGTACTTCATTAAGTGGGTCAAATATATTCCTCTTGTCCAAACCACTGGGCCAAAATTTGTTGATTTCATTACCCAACACATCATACGCCATTTTGGTATTCCTTTCAAACTTATTTTTGACAATGGTACACCATTTAAAAATAGGAACATGCATGTGTTGTACGCTAAATACAACATCCATCATAGCTTCTATATGCCATAATTACCCCAAGGCAATGACCAAGATGTAGCTACAGATAAAATAATCTGCACCATTCTTCGTAAGACTATTGCAGAATCACATGACGATTGGCATAATCAAGTGCCTATCACTCTATGGTCTTATAGGAAAAGCATACAAACCCTAATTAGGGCAATGATGTTATCTTTAGTTTATGGCATGAAAGCCATCATGCCTTTAGAGCTCAATATCCCTTCATTACGAATTTCTTTGCAAGAATTCATCGACAATGATACGAATCACCAAGCATGATTCAATCAACTCAATCTGCTTGATGAACGTTGTATTCATACCATCGAGCACACACACGTATATCAATATCATCTTCGATGAGCCTACCACAATAAGGTTCACCCATGTGAATTTCAAATTGGAGACTTGGTCCTTAAATAAAACCAACAAAACACTAGTCAACCACCACATCTTCATGATAAATTTTCTCCAAACTAGTTAGGACCTTATGTCATCACCCATAAATTCAGTTTTTGTTCCTATTACTTAGCCACTCTGGATGGCATGGTAGAATTTAATCCTCTTAATATCCTTCATATTCATGTATTTTACACTTAATGCACCACCTCTTTCACACTGCACATATTATGTTTAACATTTATTTTTATTTTTTTCTTCTTTCTTCCCTTTTGTATCCCTTCTTCTAGAATTGTATCGATGTTGTATGGTCATGCTTCGAGCGGCTAGATACCTTTGACTTAGTTAGATATTCTTTTCTTCTCTTCATTTATTATTTTTCTCACCCTATGTCATTATTTTATGGTCATGCTATGAGCGGCTACATACGTTTAATTTAGTTTGAGCTTCTTTTATTCTTTCCCCATTTCTCTTTCACCTTCTCTCCTTTATCTCTCTTTTCTTTTCATTTCACCATCTTCTTCCTTCCTTTACTTTCCTGATAATCAGGACCTCCTAGTTACATTTGGTATTTACCTACTCATCATCATGATACTCTGTCATGCACATTCGTATGTATCGCTCACACTTGCTATAGCCTGACATTGAAATTCTTCTACTTTGTTTGTATATTCTTCCCCATCTGTTCGCTTTGGTCCAGTACATTGGATATCATATGGGGATATACCGTTATGCATTCATCACACACACTTACTTTATTTTTGCACTCATTCCAAATACTTCTACTGCCTTTGGCTTACTCACATCGCTCTTTCATACATATACACACATATCACTCATGGTTGCTACTACCATACAGTGAAATTCTCTTTACTACATTTCTACATATGCCTACATAATCATATCCAACACATCAAACATCATATCAGGATGCACCACCTTGCATTTGCCTATCTCACTTGCATTGGATCTCTCACACATATGTCAGTCATCTACCACCATGTATTTTAGGCATTTTCTTATGTTAAGTCCTCTTGTACATATCAAAATACCAACATTATCTGTCATCGTGTTCACATCTCTTTTTGTGCATTGACCATCCATTGTTTACATATAGTACTACTTTGAGGAGTTAAAATTACATTTTCTAGCATTATTATTGTGGTGTCCGATCCTGTTCCTAGTTGCATGATAATGGGAAGCTTTTCTATTGCTCAACCATTCATAGTCAATCTAATAAATTTATATCAAACTTCATCAAGTTCTACAAGATTTTAAGGCTACCCTTAATTGGATTGAGGTTATTCATGAACCACTCACACATTCACATCTTAAGAAATTTTTGATTCTAGGGAAGACAACACCTTGAATAGGCTTTTACATTTAGTTAATAGTTTCTCCTGCTCATCCTATCATTTATGTGATCAAAGTAAACCTGGGGATAAATAAAGGGACAAGCATAAGCAACACAAAAAATAGGCAGAAAATAAAAGCCAATGCCCACCAAAAAATAAAAAAGAAAAAAAAAGCACCACAAAAAGAGAATCAAAAGGAAGAGGGGTAGAAAACAAAATGAAAAGCCTCCAAGAGTATCATAAAAATGGTTGAATCGCTTTGGTCCTTAGGTCCAAAATAACATCATAGGGTTATTTTCATCACCAGAAATAGGCTCCAAGAGTCTACCTAGTAGTGGAATAGTCTTAGAAGTGGTGACACATCTCTCACATTAGTGACCTTCTCTTGTACAGATCAATATGTGCTTGTGGATGAGCTAGCTACTTTGGCTAAGTTTGCAATGGGTTAGTCTAACCTCCCTCAAAATGGATAAATGAACATCATGTGCACACATAGGTCCATGATAGACTTAGATTCAGTTAGGCTAGTACAAATATCTATAGGATATTGCATGACTATTAGACATGTTTGATTGTTCACACTATGTTGTTTGAGTATCTAGAAATTCTTTTAAAAATCCTTCATGCTTCAAAATTTAGGGTGAAGAACATCACCACTGCCTCTACTTATAACAAGTGTATCATCATTATGGTTACACACCATCCTCAGATATAGTTCATTCATGCATTTCTTATACACACACATTAGTCCAAACACTTCATATCTACACATTGCATATCCGAGTCATTAGTTCACAACCCCATTTATTTGTTTTTGGCCTCGCAACACAAAGTGAGACAAGTCAAACACAACACATATAACTAATCACCTGATACATTCTCATATTTCTCATATGCACACATTTTGCTATCTTTTATTGGCACACATTCATCTATGCATCTTCATGAAATCATTGGGTTCATCTTACCTAACATTTATCTTGAATAAAATCACATCATACATACTCAATCATTTGTGTTTCACTTCATATACATACATCATTTGCATCATTCATTCCAATCAAATAAAATGCATACATCATTCGTATTCATCACATCATACATATTACACACACAATATATAATTATAACAAAATTATCATTATATATATAAAAAAATGTGTATGTGGTACATAATCGCATTGCTCGTAGGTTACATCAATCATACATCACCACATTGGGCTATCATCTATAAAATTAGTGGCACTATTTCTACATCAATAAAACATTAAATGATATAATATTGTAGGCTACCTCATATTTATACCTCATCATGTGTCTCCCCACTCCCATTTCATGGGGTAGAATGCTCCTCTACTCTCCTTTATCTACCTTGGCTATAGTGGTTGGAATCGACACCGCTCGCTTGTGGTTATCTCTCTCATCACCCACTCCTACTTCAATGAGATCATGATCCTGACTCTGAAAGCTCTCATATGCTAATCACATGGGCCACCAAGTGTTCCTCCAATAGATGCACCCTCCTCCCCTCTCAAAGAAATAAACCCTCTATATGCTTCTCAGTGTGATACATCACATCCATCTCGATCGTTAAGACCTCTTGCTACACCTTCTCTCAAGAAGCCTCCTCTCTTAAATGCTCTAGCTCTACTGCTAGAGTCTCTCTTTGTGTGGTTATCTCCTATAGTCATGCTACACTAGCCACCATGGCCTCCCTATGAGCTCACTCCTATGTGACCTCCTCCTACAAAAGCCCCACGTGATCCTCCATATTCTCTATCTACCCTCTCACGTGGGTCACCTCCCCCTTAGCCTCTAGGCATCCCATCACTACATCATCCCTCTCCTTTATTAGTGTGGCCTACTCCTATGATAAGGCCATGTCATGATGGGTCATATCACTCTCCACCTATCACACCCTATCTCACAACATATCATTATCCACATAGGTATGCATTATGTTGCATATATAGATAGATAGGTTTATATCACCTAGGGGGAGTGCACCACACCCCTCTAGGCCAATGATCGGATCCTACTATATCCCTATAGGGACATCACCTCTATCCATGTGTTTCTTTACCCATCGTAGCATATTCCCATATTATTCCTCCTCACTCTCTCCATCCTCTCCATCATCAAGCTCCATTGATTTTGAATGAGTACTACTCAATGCTACATCTCCTAAACTATTTGGTTGCATCACGGTCTAGTGCATACTACTAGGAGATCCTCTAGGGCTACCTCCCCCACTCTTAGTATCCCCTCCAATCCATTCCAAGCTACCACTTGGCCTAGCTGCTATAGCCTCTACATACATATCTATCACACCTACCCCTAGCTCCTAAATCTGAGCCACCCACCATGTCTCATACCTTGGGGTGGTCCCTGCATCATCTACATCAAGGATATCTATGTCCAAATCCATAGCCATATCAAGGAGTATCACTATTGTTGCTCATCTAGGATCCCCCTTCACCTACCTAATCATGATAAGTTCCTTTGATACTTCTTGTCGTAAACCAAACTATTGCAACACACGATTGAACGAGAACCACTTCGCTTGAGTTGCTTCCCATCCAATAACCCATCAGATCCATCTCACCCATATTAACTCATGACCTACCCCATATCAATTTGGCACTCCCCTCCATGGTCACCAATAAATCTTCTCTAGCCTCAACTAGCTAAATGCCTCTCTATAATGTAAACATTATCCCTCATGTGGCTTATGTAGTCTCTCCTCCATATCCATCTGCCATCATAGTGCATAGGGCACATATGTACCCATCAATTTATGTGCTCTATAAAGAAATATCTCAGGTTGTTCTACCATAATGTGCTCTCATCCCCACACCTGGAGGAGCACAACCACTCCCATAGTCTATCAACCCACCTACCTCACTCTGTGCAACTCTCCATAGGTTTGTGCCAACAAAGTTGGTGCCCATGCATATCGATGCCCATGGTCTACCATATCACACAATAAACCCATCAGCCTCCATGGGAATCAAAATTCTAAAACATCTAGCATCACATGGTTGGCTATCAACATCATAGCCACCAAGTGCCTCAAAGTGATCCTCCTCTCCTACCAACACTGCTCATAGTACACTCCACTGCTTGATACTATCACCTCTCACCATATATCACCAAACAACCACTGTAATATCATCTCCCTTTATCTATACCTCGTGATAATCATAGTTAAGCCTTCTATAGGTAACATATATATCTTGTACATGTCCTTCGATGTAATCCTCATATCCCCTGTTGGGAGATGAAATGTGTTACGATCAGGATTCCAAAACTCACATAAGGCCTCAACATAGGCATTATCACTGTGTATCGCCTTCATATGATACACTCCATGTAATCCCACATTTCGCACCCACTGAAGTTCTACATCCCCAAAGTCATCCCATAGGCCTTCCAACACTGGATAAAATTTGTGCCTCAAATCAATCTCCATGGGTACCTATTTCACACACACATATTTTTTTTAATCAAAATCACAAAAGCTGGATCAAGTTAACACTCAATTCATGCATACAATCATGCACTCTATGCCCTCATCCTAGTGGCATCTCAAAAACACAAAAATTTTAGTACAATATCCCGATCGTAGGGTACTATGCGATCGAACCAGGTCACGAGGTACCTAGCAACTAGAGAATTAAGGGTATTCCCAGATTCCCATTTGCTTATTTTACCCTCTCATAGCAAAATATTTCACAAACAATATTCCCACATGCCTCAAACACACAGTCATATATCCACACCATAAAACGTTCCACATCATACATCAACAAACAAATGGTATTTTTGGATACCCATTTGGCTCATTTATCCATACTTAACCAAATTTCATGTAAAATGACTCAAATATACTCTCATTAATGCACCTCAAAAAATGTGCCATACCATGCAAACAAAAACAAATGGTATTTTGGATACCTATTTGGCAAATTTTCTCATACATCATAAAAATTTCCACAAAACAACACATAAACACACAAAAAACATAAAAATGCATTTCACACACATGCTTCTCGAAAACATGTATTTTTCAAACACAACAATCAACAAAATAAAAACACACAACAAATATTGCACACATGCACAATCATCGATGAAATTTCACCTTCACATGTATCCAATTCTACATCTACACTTTTATCTTATTTTCGTGCATCTATAAAAAACACCCTAGGGTTATTTTTAAATTTCCAAAATTCAAATTGTATGGGTTTCAAAATTGACTTACCCATACCACCCGCTCATCACTGTGTCCAACCTAACCTACCATTTCACTCCTCACATAACTCAACTCAATCTCCTATCACTCTCTTCTAGCAATTTGCAGGTGCACAAATGATGCACACACCTTGCAATCACCCATTTTATACTCACAACTTTCGGTCATTGGGTATCCAACAACTCATTTCAATCACTAGGTACCCAACGACCCATTTCAGTCACTAGGTACCCAGTGAACCAGTCAAAACTGCATCAAAATATGTCCCAGGATCCCCCAAATGATTTTTCACTTGTCTAGCATACCCTTGTTGCAAAATTCTTCCATTTCCATCTCATTTCACTACTTTTCTCACTTCATAAATAATTTCATCGAGCATTTTGTCCCCGTTTCATTTTCACATCTCATCACCTCATCAGTTGAGGGCGTATATATATCACAAAATTCACTTTACACGTGATCAATTTGAAACACTCAATATTGGAAATTGTATTTGTCCAAGAACCTTTACCAAAGATCATCTTATGTCCCTCTTTGGTGGAGCAGCACAAAAGTAAAACTTCTCTTCTCATCAAAACTCCAATTCAAATGAACATTTTATGGACCAAAATACCTAAGTCTTTAGGTTGATCATGGATTTCCTTCTCCAATACTGGCAGTTGTAAGACCACTCATGGATGAAGCACCTAAGAAAAACCTACATAGGGTTAGACAATTCATCAATTCATATCAAGCTCAAAGAAGTATCAAAGGCAAAGTTTCAAAGGCATTCAATCCCTCCACAATTGGGGCACCTCACATTGATCACGATAGTAAGGTAATATTACGTCTACTCTTTCAACAATCATTATGGCATGATAAAAGTCACCATCATCTGCAATATTCCATCACCAATTCTTCCTTTCTTTTCCAGAACCATAATCATCTTCTGGTGTCATTAAATTTTTGCATTACCCTATGTCTTCACACATTGTAGTACAAAAGGAGGTAAATGTAGACACCTAAAATTCATATATGGCCATACATTTCTTCTCCATGGTTAATTAATTTGTAAAAGCCACCAAATTGCATTAATTAATCTCAAAACACTTTACATTTATCAAAAGGGCTATCCATAAGCTCCTTTAGGCCATTCAAGTCCTTTCCTATGCCTAATCATGGTTCTCATGCGACCACCGATAAAATTCTAATCATGGTAATTCTAACCTTGATTTAAAGTTACTTTATGATAAAGTGCACTTTATGACTTAAACACATGATTAGTTAGGATTAATCAAGATTAACACTAATCTCATACTCACACATGTGTGCATCCACCACTTTAGTTAATATATTTAATAGATGCTTAACTTAACCATAACCTAACCTAGGATTTTCTTAATCAAGGTTAATCCTAACCTTTGCTAACACATGTGTGCACATGGGATAATTCTATATATTTAAGAGATTCCTCTTCAAGGTATGTGAGGGAATGAATCATCTCCCACCTCACCCTTTTAATATTTACAATATTTGGGATCTAACCTAGGGTTCATGCCACCTCATAGGGGACACCTTACCCCCCTAAGCTCTCCAAAAGCTATAAATAGGAGTACTTTTCCTCCTAAATCTATCCATCTCATTCAACATAACAAAACTTTATCGAAATTACATAAAACTTCTACTCATCAATCAACCATCAATCAATTATCAAGAAACCATCAAATCACCATGACAACCCCACCATTTGTACGCTCTTGTCTCCCCTTTTGATAAGTCTTGATAGCTACAACAACACATACAGTGCTGACCAGGAGCTGCTACAGTCATGGGACAACATCATATTTTGACAAATATAAAAAATACTATTACAGTATTAGTCTCTAGGTACCTAGCGACTCATTCCAATCATTAGGTAGGGTGTGACTCTAGCTAGAGTGCATTTTTTAGTAGATAAAAAGTTACAAAACCCTTCAGACAGGTATACTATTTTTTTATTATTTTCAATTATTTACAACTTCTTACATGATTTTTACTAAATTATTTAGTGTCATTTATCTTCATTACTATGGAAACTGATCCATGATAGATCCCCAGACACACTAACCCCATTTTGTAGGTCAGACAAGTTTAGAAGATGATTTGACTAACTGTGACACACATGCACTAGGTCCACACCCCTTGAGGATCGTTAGAAGACCAATCCAGGACGTATTCGATAGTTAAATTCAAATAAATGGGATATTCAACATGTTGAACCCTTATTTTAAAGCCTTTTAAGGTAGATTTATATAAAGTAACACTTGTAATACCTTTTGAATATAATAAATTTTATAGACTTTGAACCCGTTTTTGGCTAAGTTTAATTATTATAAAAAAGAGAGATAATAATAATAATTGGGGCAATCCAATATAGAAGCCTATTTATTATTATAAAAAGGAGAGATAATAATAATAAGTAGGACAACAATATATAGAAGTCTATTTATTATTATAAAAAGGTGAGATAATAACAAAAATTAGGACAACCATATATAGAAGTTTAATTATTATTGTACAAAAGAGATATAATAATAAAAAATTAGGACAACCAGATATAAAATTATATTTATTATTAGCATGAAGGATGTCTATTTATTAGGTGCAAGGTACCTATTCAAGGATTGGCAAAGATAGCTATTAGAAAATATTTTATGAACTTCTCGAATGCATGAAAAAAAGGAACAAGGTGGAAAATGAAGTTCAAAAAAATTCAAAGCAAGTCAGACCATCTTTTCTAGATCCCTGGTAAGATTTTTAGCTATACTTTCATTCTTTCTTTTGTGACTTTAAACTCCATATTTGCTTCCTCAAAAGTTCATTGATTTTATTTTTATGTGATGATTAGAGCTTGGAATTTAAAGTCCCATATGGTAGATTATAATGGTATTTTATAAAATCTTGAATAGGATGATAATTGTAAGTTATGCTTTTTGAAATTGGTTAATTTTTAAAAATTAGGATAAGGAAATTTTGAATCCCAACATAGAGGGCAAAATTTAAATATAAAATGTTAGCTACCTTTGTGAGATTGATTTATCTTAGTTTACCTATATTAGAAATCATATAGACAGTAGAAGAAAAAATAAAAATAATATAAAAAATAAAATATATATATATATATATATATATATATATATATATATATATATATATCTAGTTTATACATTGACATTTGATTATGAGCCCTTTTTGTCTTATAAATATTGATTTAATAATGGGTTTGTTTATTAATCAATATTAATTAATATTAGTAGAAGATTGAAACTATTAATTATTATTAATTAAATATTAAAGACTTTAGTCACATGAATATTGTGTTTGTTTTTTGTTTTTTTTAAGCAAAAAACCCCTTGTAGGGCTGCCTTGGTCTAAGAGACCATGAACAGGGGGTTCTACATCATCAAAGTCACCCGGGGCCGCACCCAGCCCTGCCCGCACCATCATTATCAATTGGATTTTGGGTACCCAATTCAGCTTTTTGGTAGGGTGGAGATTCGAACCTGGGACCTCCCTTGGAGGATTGCCCTCTCCTCTCCAACTCACCTACAACACCTGAGTAGAATATTGTGTTTGTTTAAATATCAATATTAATTTATATTTTGAAATATATTTATATATAATGATATTATAGTTGGGTTTACTACGAGAGTAGTAAACCCATGATTATATAAGAAGATTGTAAGATTTATGAATTGAGATCTTGCATTGTTAATGAATGATTTTATTTGAATGATGCATGCTAGACTTGCATATACATTCTATTGGGATCAAAATCTTGCATTGTTCTTGCATGATTTTATTAGCATGATGCATGTTAGGCTTGCATATACCTTTTATCATGGAATTGATATCTTGCATTGTTGATGAATGATTTTATTTGTATGATGCATATTAGGATTGCATATACATTCTATTGGGACCAAAATTTCATATTGTTCTTGCATGATTTTATTTTGCATGATGCATGTTAGGCTCATGTTATTTTGCTTACAAAATTATCTTGATCTTACTATATTGTGGCTATCATATATTTTATCATATGAGTTTTATATTGATATAAAGGCTTCAAAAGCCATTAGTGGTATCAGAGCTACAACAAGTAGCTTCTTCCACATGTTGAATTTATTTAGTTGTATACAAGATTCAATATTATCTACTTTGATAAAATTGATTTAGAGTATATCTACATTAAATGGAGATAGACCTAGAATCTATTGTAAGATCAAAGGAAGCAAAAATCTAGTCTTTCCATAGTTGCAAAAATAACTTGTGAAGATTAGGACTCAACTATAGAGTCTTTTTACGATTAAAAAATAACTAGTGAAGACTAGGACTCATTAATAGGATTTTTTCATAGTTATAACCAGTGAATACCAAAACTCAACTATTGGGGTGAATAAAATTTAATATAATTGATTATTATAGGGAATAACCAACCCTAACATTGATTTGAAGATTTGCAAATTAAATACTGAGGCATGATCACCTCTCAAGATAGTTGGTCATTATAGAAAAAGACATCCTAACATTGGATTATCTAGTAAGGAGGAGAATCATTTGAGTTCTTAGGTGTGACCTAAGTCAAATTTGTAGCAAATATTTATCATTAGAAGAGTGAGAAGATTCCTACAATAGATAAAGAAGAATTTCATCTTCTAAGTGCAAGAAGAAGGCAAAAATATTTTATCAAGTAGAGATTGATTTAAGTTGCAGGGTATTAAAGATTTAGGTCTTTAAGAGAGGCCTTAACAAAGATATATAGATCAAGGTTACCTATTGTAAAACTTCGTTCAGAATAGAGGTGGTCTATGATAAGATTTTAGGTCTTGAAGACAGACCTTGACATAGTGGATTTAGGTCTTGACGGTAGACCTTGACATAAATATTTTAGGTCTTGAAGGTAAAACTTGATAGAGAATAAGATTCAACAAGCTACAAGTCTTAGAAAAATATCTTAACATAGACAAAGGATAGATTCAGGTCCTGAAGTGATACCTTGACATAGATAGAAGATTCAAGTCATATTAACCTTGACATTCATTCAAGAAATTAATATAGAAGACATATGCTCGAGAGGCCAATATTGAATAAAATAAGGTCCTTATAAGAAAGAGAAAAAATGGTTGGATAAACTAAAAGAGAAAGGATCTTTATGATATAAATAATTTATCTTTATTTAGCTCTACAGGTTAAAGGAAATGATCGACATCTAAGTGGCCAATGTCTAAGTGGAACGTAGAGACCAATACAATGTAGAGAGCAACACTCAAATGGCCATATGAAGAAGAAGACTATAATCTAAGAATATAGCACAAATAAAGACTCTAGTGTTAGAATTAATGGAAGTGCAAAAGATCTAGGAGCTTACAGGGTTCTTAGAAGAAGAGCTTCAAGGTAGTTTAGGAGAGCGCTAGTAAGGTGGTTTAGAAGATAGTGAGTAGGGCTCTAAGAAAAGCAACAAAAGTAGAAGAGGCCTATATAAAGTTGAATGAGAGGTCATTAGAAAAAATGTCCAAGATAAAAGGAAATAAGCTCATATTGTAATAAGCTTCATTTGGCCAACTACAATACAAAGTAAAGGTATGCAAGCTTAAGTTTTAACAGGATGAGTAGTTGTTGGAAGAAGGACTAAGAAAATCAAAGTCAAAGATTTTCTAGAATCAAGTTTTTTGATATAGGATGTAGCTTAAAGGTAATAAATACAAATAAATAACAAGAAGGACAACATTAATCTACTCCATGTAGAAGGAATTAACCATCCAACCTGAGAAAGTACAACTAATAGAATTAGTCATTCAACTTGAACACGTGCAAGTATAAGAATAATCTATTTGGTTTATTGGTGCATCACGAAGACAATAATGTAATACAAGAATTATTATTAAAATTTCAAGCTAGTATCCATCATTGAAAGAAGGACCAACATGAGCGTCGCCTAGGGTATATTATCCATAGTAAAGAAAGCATCATCCTGGTACATAAGCGCAACCTAACCTGAAAGAAAAGAGTGTAGTGGATTAGAAGCTGAAGCCTTAATGTTAGAGTGCAAATAATTAGAAGAAACAATATTGAATTGATAATATTGTGCAAAGGAGGAATTCTAATCAAAATCAAGCACTAAAGCAAAGTGCACCAGTCATCTCTGAGAGCACTTGTAGGAATAGAAGTGCAATAGTCATGCCCAAGAGCCAATGGAGGAATAGAAGAGCAACAATCGTTCCCAAAAGTTTTCATAGGAAGAGAAGTGCAATAGTTGTCAACATTGGAAAGGGAAACGTAAAAACATTGTTGTAAAGGAATAGATAATCTCCAAGGCTATCATAAAAATGTAGCAAGCATTTTTTCCAATGTAAATAAGAATTATCAAAGTATTTGCAAGGTTAGTCAATCAATTTATGCAATGTCCAAGTGAGTAGCACTTGGAAATAAGAATCTAAAATATCCCATTAGCAGAAAAGAGCAATGTAAAAATTGAAACAAAGTGCTTTTGATAGAATTTGGAACTCTAACATTTGTATTTTCACCCATTCAAAGTGAAATGCTAAGTGATGGCACATAACTTTTATATAGGTTAATTAAATAAGTTGGCACACAATTTGGAAGCCACACTTCAAGGCATTTAAAATATTTGAACTTCAAGGTAACTCAGTGAAGCAAGTGCAAACAAGTCAAAAGGTATTTTTGAATTAGTTTTTTCAAAGTGTAATATTATTTGGATTTATAAGTTCTAAAGCTTTTTAAAAATTTATTTTTAGAATAAATAATTAAAGTTAGTTTGAGGAGAATAAGGTAGAAACACTAGCACCCAGGTGTTGTAGGTGAGTTGGAGAGGAGAGGGAAATCCTCCAAGAGAGGTCCCAGGTTCAAATCTCCACCCTACCAAAAAGTTGAATTGGGTATCCAAAATCCAATTGATAATGTTGGTGTGGGCAGGGTCGGGTGCGACTCTCGGGTGACTTTGACGGTGTAGAACCCCTTGTTCGTGGTCTCTCAGACCAAGGCGGCCCCGCAAGGGGTTTTTCGCTTAAAAAAAAAAAAAAAGGTAGAAACACTAGTAAATGTTTTAATTTATGAGCAAATGGAGAGATAAGTAGAATGCTAATTTAAAGTTAGAATTATAAGGATTTACTACTAAGTTATTTTTATTTCTTATATTATTTTGAATTTGGTTTGATTTTTTAGTTTTTGATATAAAAATAGAATTTTTGCAAATTGATTAATTTGGGAGTGAAAATATTTACAACATCAAACTTAAGAAATTAAATTTGTAAAATTCATATTTCTTAGTTTCTAATATTTGGGAGACATAAGGATTTCTACTTCATAGGATTTTCTAAGTTTAGAAACTTTTACTGTAGGGAGATATAATATATTTTAATTCAAAAATCAAAATCTACAAATTCAATGGATAAACTACCAAGAGGAAATTTTCAGCGTAGAAGATACTATCAAAATATAAAATTATATTCTTCAAAAGGAAAAGTTTAGGAACAAGGTACATAAAGTGAGCAAAATTATATGAATGATGCTATCCTAGAATGATTGAAAATTTAAATGCAACTATATTAGGGTGCAATATGCAACTAAGACCTAAAATGCTAGTTTAGGACTAGGTGTAGAGTGCTAACAAAAGAGAGAGTGCCTATTCTATGTAAAAATATGGCAAATGTTCCTCCCTAAGAATCTCCATTATGGGTCTGAGTCACAGGGCCAACCATAGCTGATGATTGTCAACTATTAGTGATAGTGAGAAACTATGAGTGATAGTTGCATAGTCCTAACTATCAATGATCATTAGCAATCATCAGTGACAATTACATAGTCCTAGCTATCTGTTACGGTTGGGCTTGTATCCCAGACATAGTTTGTGGATAAAAAGAAGGCAACTTTCAAAAATACAAAATTTTGTAATAGTAGCTATTCTATAGGGGCAGGAGGCCTTACTCATGATAATGATGCTAAACACAAAATCCACCCTAGAACAAATGCAATTAGTCTATGCTAGGGGTGCTAAAAATACCACTCATTTTAAAAGCCTAGAGAAATATGCCTAAATTGTAGTTGAACTATCCTATAAAGGAAAAAATACGCTAATCTATATGATCACTAAATAAGCTATCATATGCTAAGCTATTTAAGCCCATGAAAATAAGATAAGGTAAAATAGAAGCAACTACACTAACAAACAAGATTTAGATTTTTGTCTTTTCTTTTTGAATTGGAGTAGAAGAGATCTAATCTAAGTGAAATTTTGTTTTCTCCTTTTTTTGAACCCAAATACATAAAACAAACTCTATGCTAGCATGCTTTATTTTCTTTTTTGTTTTTGAAATAATGCAAATGAAAATAAACCTAGTCTAATATGCTCTTTTTTCCTTTTCTTTTACAAAGAAGAGGGCTTGCAAGAAATAGGGAGGCCTAGAACTGAACTATAGAGGAAAGGTTCTAAGGTAATTTAAGAAGGATAATTTGCCTACACTACAAAGGAAGACCAAAATAAAGGAACAGGTGCAATAAATCTATCTTTATCTAGTTTTGGGAGACTTACCTATAAACCATAAGTTGTCTAGGATGATCTTTATGTCTGATGTTTGTCTAAGCAACTGTCAGGTTTAGTTGAGGACTGTCGATGATGGTGGGACTACAAAACCATTAGCCCTAGTTGAGGACTATCAGTTATGGTTTAAAGAGCTAAGGATTGGATATAAAATCCTCACCATAACTATTTTTGTGATTATAAAGGACCTGTACTCAAAAAAATTAATAGAGCATTAGAGAATTAAGCAAATGAAGGTATAAAATAATAAATAAGAGACCCCAAAATATAATCCACTAGGAAAAAAAGGCTAAGAATAAAAATATTTGCTATATTTATGATCCTCTAATAATAGAGCAATGTATAATGAGTCAAAGGTGAGGGTCCCATTGGGTGTGTTATTTTGTAGACATGAAAATGCACCGCGTAAATGAAATATTGAAAGAAAGATGCAAGCAATGTATGTATATGTGTATCAATCAATTGATGAGTCTTTTGAGTACAAGGCAACCCTGTCGAAGGGCTTTAGAACAACATGTAATGCATTCCAAATGAAATGAAAGGGGGGTTGACCCCTTTTTACAATAATGCACTTGATGAAATATCTTCTCATACCATAATTGGATTGTGGGTGAGTTTTATCTGTGTTTGTTTAGACCACCATGGTGCTCCACAAACCGTTTCACACATGCACACATGCAAACCAGATCATATCAGTAAAATTTGATGTGTATCCCTTGCCCGAGGTCCTTGTTAAAGAAAACATAACAAAACATTACAATAGCTATCTATATGTTCACAAAAACTTTATAAAAGTTTACAAAATAAAGAAATAAAATATTTTATACCTTCATCTACCTGCCTGTTGAGTGTGTACTCTATCAGGTGAGTGTTTGTGTAACCGTCAATGACGAATGGCTCTATGTAGTTGGGGGTGATCATTGGCTAACCATCAATGATAGTTATACATGTGTAACTGAAGGTGATGGTTGGAACTAAGTGGTAAAGTGGTCATATTGGAGGGATTCTAGTGGTCCATGGGTGTCTCCTGGTGTAGTGTAGTGGTAGAATACTGGTTGGTCCTAACATGGTTGTTGGTTAAAACTCATGGTCAACTCCTCAAACAAGCTGCATGGTTTACATGGTTGGGCTCTCCAATGTGTGTGGTGATGGTAGAGGGGGTCTCCAAGGGCAACTAAGAAGTTTGGTCAAATTTTAGTAGCATAACAATAACTTCTCCTTTCTTCTATGCAAATGGTGGAAATGAGAGGGACACTTATAGGAATTTGGTGAGGGGAAGGGTAGGTGACATGGAGGTGAGGTGGAGGGGATGTGGTATTTATGTGGGTGTGAAAAGACCAAGGCAAATCTGGGGGATTCCACTTGAAAGAGTGTGCACCATCCAAATTTAATGGATTTGGATGGAGTGAACCCTCACCCACCCAAATACAATAAATTGACCTAGGGGAGAGTGAGGGATATGGAAACATGTGCACCTTGGGAGCTTCTCATGGAGTTTTTATTGTTAAAAAGGGTGACATGGAAGGTGACTAGGACTAACCCATTTTATTTGCCAAATTAATTACCCTTGACTTGGAGTTTTTCTTGTATTTTTAAATCATTCCACTTTGGAGGGAAATATGGGTGGGGAGATAAAGTGGAATAAATAAGGGCTGCAGGTGGATATTGTGGGCAGACCTAGGGATTTGAGGGGGATTTTTAAATTATTATGCATATCCCTTGGGATTTGGGTGAGTGCTTAAGAAGGAATTAAGAGAATAATTAGGGAGTAAATGGAGGAATTAAAAAAGTGAGAGGGGTTATGAGAACTTTGATGGGGAAGGGAGTAATAAATGAGGGAGATTAGGTAGAAATTAGGAAATTAAAGAAGCTAAGAAACATATTAGAGGAATTAAACAGAGTAGAATAAAATTAGGGGGAATTGGAAGAATTTAGGAAATTAGGGGAGGAGGAAAATTATAGGAAAATGGGAACCTTAGGGAAGCCTTAAAAGAGTTTAGGAAAACATTAAAGAGAGGAAATAGAATTAGGAAGACTAAGGAAATTTTAGGAGAAATTAGGAAAATTGGGAGGAATAAGAGGGAAAGAGGGGAAATTGGAAGAATTTAGAGAAATTAGAAGGGGCGAGAGATTTAGAAGAATTGGGGAAATTAAAGAAACAGGGAGGGATGGAAGAATTTAGAGGAAAATGGAAAGAAGAAATAGAATTAGAGGAATTAGGTAGAATTGGATAAAATTGGGTACCTGGCGGTGATTTTGTGACGATTTGGGGGTTTTGGTGAATTTGTAATGATTTGAGGTATGTTTTGGTGGTTTTGTGCAAATTTAATTACAAATGATTAAAATAAGGTGTCTACACTTTGACACTTGATGATCTCTAATTGGTTGGAATCTCATATATATAATAAAAAAATCATGTGTAGCATACTATGATGCCTTACTGACCACGTTGATAAAAAAATCATCTATTGTTAAAAATGCTTGAACAGTATCAAAGAGGTTCAAACCTTGATATTTAATCCTCCAAGCTCATTGCACTAACCAACATGTTAGTCATGCTTTTGAGAGGTGGGAGGATCTACCTTGTATTCCTGCCAAGTCATCTCATCCAATAATAAAATATGTTGTGCAACAAAAAAATCATGTGTAAGATTCAAATGTGCATCCTCTCTTTCCTAATATCTTGTTGCTAGCCAATCTATGGTAATGAACTCTATTAATTGAGAAGGCAACACTTCTATAGAAGGTACATAACCTCTTCTCAATTATAAATAAAAATAGGCCACGAATAAAATGCACAACTTGTCCATTTGAATGCAACTTCTAAACAACCATGCTATATATTTAGATGGAGAAAAAGAAGAAGATTTTTTTGCTTCTAAAACCTTCATAAAAGTTGTTATTTCCTAAGGACAAAAATGACATCCATATCATTTTGAACCTAGGTGAATTTAATGCGAACACTCTAACTAATGTTCTACTAGTTGCAATGGTCACTTCTCATAATGGAGATGAGTGTACCCTTCTTTATAAAAAGGGGTCCTACATGCTTAAGACCATTTGTGCACTAATCCAAAGCCGACATGCAAGAATTATAAAATTGAATTAGAATTTGCATGCACCTTTTTCTTCTTTGAAACAATTACTTTGTGTGTTGATCCTTTAGTTGTCAAGGATAAAATTTCTAAAACTTATTTACAACAAAAAATAAAAAAATTCTTCATTCCTCTCAAAATAAAAAATGAAAGGAAGAATACAACCTCTTTTGTACTTCTTTGTTCAAGAATTCAAAAGAAATATTAGAGGCTCCAAAGAATAATTTTGTATGATCAAATGAGATAGCTTCATGCCCACTTTGATACCATGTTGGAATTCACAATATTGTTAAAAAATAAACAAAAGCAATCCATATGGTCAAATCATATATGGAAATTGTGATAGGACATAAAGAGAGAAACAAAGACAAATATTGAAGGGAACCCATAGCCACCATAAATAATCACACTATTATCAATGGATAAGAATCACTACACTAATAATCAAATGATCGAATGTTGGGGGTATTTATACCAATACCAAAACCCCAAACATATAAATGAACTTAATCTCAAGCCAACATAACAAGAAATATTTTAAGGTTAATTACATGTTTATATGTTTGGTTTAACAATAACAAGGTCAATCGCAACCCATAGATCTTATATAATAAAATATTATAATAAATTCAATACATTGTACAATGAATGCCCTTAGGCCTATCCAAGATAACATCATACAATGTCATCATTGGCCATGAATCGGATTACACTTTAAACAAACAAAACTACTAAACACCTTTATTATTTGAATATGATCTTTTCAATCATAGTCCTTAATTTTTGTTAGTATTTGAATCCCTTAAATTTTATTATTATTTTTGATTAGGTAAATAAAGAAGTGAGTTTTTTGAACAGGGTCCCCAATAATACCTATTTACAGTAAAGTTTCATACATCCACATAAAAAACAAATCCTCAACAACACTTCAACAAAACTAAAGTATAATAAGTTATATACATTTAATTATAATTCCTCTTAAAACTTATATATTTCAAATTAGATTCTACACAACTTCAAATAAAAATAATTATTATGACAATATTAAAATTTTAAACCTGTGATAGCTTGTCACAGGTTTGGTCACATGGCTTCACATTGCATGGCTCAAGTGAAGAAGGTAAATGACAATTTCAGAAGTGCTAGTTTCTTTCAAGGGTATTGCTACTCTTGTAAACAGTTTGGGCATAAGGCAATTTTCTGCAAGGCTAATAACAGGAACAGGGTTAGTCAGAACAGGTGGATTCAAAGAACAGGTATGCCTAAAAGAAATAACATTGTTACTTGTTATAAGTGCAACAATGAAGGTCACACAACTAGACAATGTAGAGCTGAACTTCCAAGGTACAGGAACAGGAACAGTGGTATGAACAGGTCCAAGGATCAAGACATGGATAAGAACAGGAATGATAACAGGAACATGAACAGTGACAGAAACAGGAACAGGAATATGGACAAAGAGTTCAAGAGAAGGCTCAGCAAGGAAGTTATAGACGCTGATGATGATCAGTGCCTAATGGGAGTTTTACTCCCACACCAGAATTAATCACCTCATCAGGAGGTGGGGGAGGGACTAAGCTAAGAGGCTCCTTCTTAGTCCCGAGCCCCAAAGGTGGCCCTTTGCCATTGATGACAAAGGGGGAGAGATATGAGTGAGGGGGAGAGCTTCAAAGTGAAGAGGAAAGCTTCAAGTCGGGGGGAGCAAAACTTCAAAGGAAGATTCTCGGTTGTGGGCACGATGTCTCGGTTGTTAGCACAGTTGGTTTCAGTTTTGGCTCTTGAGAAGTGTTTTCAGTAAAGGTTTGCCATCAATGACAAAGGGGGAGATTGTTGGCAATTTTGGGTACTTTGGGTACATTGCCTTTGTTCAAGTGTATAAGTTGTCATTGATGTCAAAAGGCATTTTTGTGTTGATATCAAAAAGAGTGTGATGTCAAAAATATCTTGAGAAGCTTCATAATGTTAAAGTGTTTTTATTAAAACCATGGTGACAAGGTTAAAGGTTTTTCTTAAAAACCATTTGGACTCATTAAGGTTTTTTATTAAAACCAAGCTTAACTTAATGCAAAGGTTTTTACTTCTTGAAAAACCTTGAAGGTCCATGTTTATTATTAATAATTAAATTAACTCAAACCTTTGACAAAGGTCTAAGTTTAATTTATTATTAATAAAATAATAATAATTATTATTTTAATTATTATTAAAGGGTCTTTTAACCCTTAAGCGACGCACATAAAGAATTCATTCGCCGACGTGTTGCCATCGTTGGAGGAGCGCCGACATCAAACAATTAAGGAGAAATGGCTATATAAGTGGGGATGATTTTCTAAAGTAATAGTACCATCGATCGATGCAATTTCGTAGCTTTGTGTCCTCCGAAAAAGCGATGTTTTTTGCTATATTTCATTGTCCATCCATATTGAATTGCCCAAGATTTTCTTGCGCTTGACGTCCGGCATATTGCGTTTCTCTGACATTTGATAAGAGTGCGAACTATGTTTTTTGGGAGTTACGTTTTTGGACAGCGCTGATGATGATGGTGGTAGTTTGAGGAAAACGTTTACATTTTCAAATCCTTGGCGATTGAAGGAAGACAACACATAGGATTACATTATATTTTTCATTGGGCACTTGTGCTCCAATGGTGGTGGTGTGTTGAGTGAAGAAGCGTTGGGCAGAGGTGCCAAGTTTGACCCATGTTGTGGGCAATTTCGTCTTGGTCGTGATGCACGAGGATAGCAACAATGAAAGCGCTTTAGCATTTGTGGTGGTGTTATTCATTTTCTCCAAAGGTTGGAGAACTAAGGTTGGCCAAGCTTGAAGGTTCAATCATCTTCTACTCCAATAAGGTATGGGCACATTCTTCTTATGAGTATGATTGGTGTATGTTTTCTGAAATAAGGTTGGAGTGAAAAGGTATTCTACTAGGTATCCTTTGGCTAGGTGTAAATCTTATTTTCTGGTTTGTTGAGGACTACTTATGCATTGTTATCCTTAAGGAGAGTTTTTGGTGAATGCATAATTTCTGGTTTGAGATAGTGGAAGCTTTGTGCACTAGGGTTTATATTTGTGAGTCTAGCTACTTGCATTGAGTTGGTGGAACCCTTGGTTGGCTATTTTGAGTTTGATGGTTGAGTTGCTTCCATAGAGGTTGTTTGATCAAGTTATTGCTTTACTTGATTCATGATATTGGGCTTACTCCATTGAGTTAATTTGAGCAAGTTATTCTTTGCATTTGGTGATATTGTGTTGGTGGCTGTTTTGTTCAAATATCTTTGGAGGGAAAAGGATTTCTACTTGTTTCCTTTTCTTGTGATGATTGGTTGAATGCTTCAAGGTTAATGTTGAGTTGAATGATGTCTATAAGCATTGTTGTTAAAGCCCTAATTGGTTGATAAAATATATTGGTTGTGGAAAGAACATGAGTATCATTGTTATATGAGATATTGCATGGTTGGCAATTGTTGGGTTGTGTTTCATGTTCTTGAGAAAAGCATACTACATCTATATTATTCTTTTGAGATTGAGATTGAGTTGAGATTGATATTGGGAGTTAAGTATAGAACATATTGAGTCTCTTACAATTCTCTTTATGTTTCTATGAGATTTGAGATTGATATTGGGAGTTAAGTATAGAACATATTGAGTCTCTAACCATTCTCTTTATGCTTCTATGAGGTTGATGAATCACATTGGGTCTCTAACAATTCTCTTTGTGGGTTCATGCTAAGCAAGTTTTTCTTGGTGAGCTTGCTGAGGTTTTGGACAGGTTCCGGTGGGGACTTGTGAGCAGTTTTGGACAGGTTCCGGTGGGGACTTGTGAGCAGATTTGGACAGGTCCTAGCAGAGGACTTGTGAGCTAGTTTTTGAGAGTTCTATCAGAGAACTTGAGGATAGAGGAGCATTGGTTCTTTGAGAAGAACCTGAGGACAAATTTGGCAAGTATTTGAGAAGGCTTGTGTGCAGAGGATTGATTTGTTCAAGTGTTGGATAGATCTGACAGACAGAGGAAGACTTGTACTAGACCGACTGACTATGTTTGGTACAGAGTTGTTGAGCTGCTATGGACGTGATCATAGAAGGCAGAGGTCTCTTAGGCTAAGCATTGAGGACAGGAGGTCTTCGGTGGAAAGGAGTTCCACGTGGCCGGCAAGAGGTAGAGACAGTTGATCTTCTGAGGGATCATATCCAGAGCAGAGGGGAAGGTATCTCCTTTGAGCAGAGGCTCATAAATTCAGATTGGGGGAAGGTATCTCCTTTGAGCAGAGGCTCATAAATTCAGATTGGGGGAAGGTATCTCCTTTGGGTCGAGGCTCATAAACATTGTAATTGGGAAGGTTTCCCAAAGAACTTTGAGATAACTTTTAGAGAAAAGTTTTGTGGACGTAGCCCAACCATTCTGGGTGAACCACGTTAAAATTGGTGTCACTTTGTGGATGATATTGTGCATTGTTTTGATATTGCTTTGGGTATATTGCTTTACTGTTCTGAAGTATAAAGGAAAAAGTAAAAATAGGTCTTATACTGTTCACCCCCTCTCTCAGTATAAGCTTGTGTTCTTCATTATTATACACCCCTATAAGGTAGTACTTGCTAATACATCATTCACATCAGCAATAATATATCACCCCTATTGGGTTACACTCTTTTACTTAGTAGGCTCAACACCCCATTAAAATATAAGGTCCTTGACCATTTTAGTATGTCTCACATACATCCTAGTGGGTAATCATCCCATAGCGATCACTAGCGAGAAATCATCCATAACGGGTCATGCTCTATCATTTTATCATTCGAGAAATCACCCATAGTGGGTTACACTCCATATTTTTTCCCATATGTCCATCTTAGCGAGTACTACATCCATAGTGGGTTTTCACTCCACATATAGACCATCCTTTTGGGCATAACACCCTTCATTTAGGGTTCTTGATCAACTTCTATTGCTTTCTATGGTTGAAATTTTTTTGGGGATATGTTCTTATTCTTCTTATTATTATTCTTATTCTCTCCTCTTCCTTTATTATTTCTTTCCCTTTATTATATTCATCCATGCATTTCATTCTAGTTGTGTTAGATTCATGTTGTAACCAATGATCTTTGCTCTGCTTGTTTGCTTGCTTTGTTATCCATGATTCTATGTTTTGATTTTTATTTCTTTACCTTTTCCAAGTTTCTTAATGAAGTTCCTTTCCTTTCAAAAATTG
Organism: Wollemia nobilis; assembly: GCA_028583015.1. NCBI lineage: Eukaryota > Viridiplantae > Streptophyta > Pinopsida > Araucariales > Araucariaceae > Wollemia > Wollemia nobilis. Next base: position 46,439 of record JAQPPZ010003941.1, read on the forward strand.
AGGGGGCACCCTAGCCATAGAGGTACTACTGGTAGTAATATCTTGCCCTATGTGTAAAATTCTAGAGTGTCCCTCGTGATACCCCTTTTGCACTGCTCCTTTTTCTGAACCTGTCCACCCCTTTCTGTGTTTTTTGTATTCTTTCCCATAGGATTCTACATCTTTATTTGATGCATTTTCTTGGTCTTAAATAAATCAAAGAGGGGGTAAAATGTAGACACATAAAATTGACCCACTAAGGTGAGTAATTTTCCCTAGATCTCTTATTTTATCCTTGGAAAATTAGGGTCATCTTTGAGCCAATTATTCCCCTATATAATATTCTTCATTCCTCCTATATATTATACCATTAGATCAATCTCAAAAATATTTTTCAAACGGTATATGATATGACCCATTTTGACTTCGTTTGTTCCTCCAAAATGCATTAAAACTACATGGGGTCTAGTTGGTGCGAAATCGTGATCCATTATTATGGGGTGCGATTTTGCATTTTAGGGTTTTTTCTTAAGAAAACCCTAATTTTCAAAGTTGATATTTTTAATTTTGGATGTGCTTAGTTTTTTTCTCCCATTTTTCTTTCAAATCCACTATAAGAGGAGGGTTTGAAGTTCATTTCTACCAAGCAAGTTAATTACAACAATTCTTGATTCAAGTTCTATTTTCTTGAGGTCTTCTTATTTTACTTCTACAAGCAAGCTAAATTGCAAGTGTGAGTGTGATATTTTGAAGCTTTATTTTATATTGCATTGGATTGTGTGTTGCTACTCTTGGTGGACAAGTGTTGAAGCCCTAAAGAGAAATTTTGCTACTTAGAGGTCTCCCTCCTTGGATCTGCTTTTTCGCTACCACCAAGTTATTTTTTCTCATTTATTTTTACATATTAGCTTATTTATTTTTGTGCACTATTGATTTAAACTTTATAGAGTTTTATCACTTCTTCTATGAAATCATGCTTGGTCGTACAGAGTACGTACCGAGGCATGAGTTTATCAGCCTCCAAAATCATGATCACTCTGTATAGGGCATAATTTGGCATGGAACATGTTTGGGGGTAATATTCTACCCCCAAAACTCTAGATCTATGTTATATATTGTATAGAGATCATATAGGGTATTATGTGCTCTATTTTATCATTATGTTTTGCTATATTCTATTATACTTGTTCATCTTCCAAAGGTCATCTTCTGCTTCTATTTTCAAATGTCAGCTAAAAGGACCTAGGGAGATTGACTGCTGCACCTCCAAGAATTATTGTACATCAGCCTAAGCAGACCCCCTAATGATAATTATATTTTCCAAGTGTTTCTTAAGTTATCTTGTAGGAACATGAATTTTTGATATCATTGGACAAGGGATAAAAACAAATATCAACCACCAGGTAAGATAAGTAATCCAGTTAATCTTTAGGAATTTTTTAGAGTGCCTTCTATTTATTTCATAAATCCTATATCTTATTTAATAGAAATATATTTAATTTATTTCTAGGTATTTGAAGGATAAACAACATATAGTGTGCACTTAGGGTTAATATTGTTTGTGCATATTCTCTTGATCCCTTGCTTAAATATTCTATGTTTTGAAACCCTAGGGTTAGAAATAATTCAAAGAAATAATCATTCTAGGGTTAGTTCTTTTATTATTGCATTTTGTATTTTTGTATTGTCTTTCATCTTTCATAGCATAGAAAGACCAAACATAGTTGATTGTCTTGAATCGAATACATCAAACATTATTGAAAACCAATGGAATTGGAGTGAGTCCTTAAACCATTCCTAGTGATACCTTCCCCCTTTATTTAGCATTTAGTGTAGATAAAACCATACTCCCACGATCACCTGGGCTTTCTCTTATGAATCCAGCCAAGAATTATATGCGATAGAGAAAATTTCCCCCTCTACAACCTCATTATCCATAGTTCAATGTCATCCCATGGTTTGGACAAGCTGGTCCACCTAATTTTTTTTTAATGAACATTTTAGATATCACAAATAGGCTAAATATATATTTCATTTCAAAATTTAGAGAAGAGCATAGTGAGCCCCTCCCTAGTCTAAACAAATTCATATCGGATAATGGAATTTTTATCATCTTGCTGAGCACTACAGGATTCATGAGGATTTTAAACCCCTTGATATTAGAAAATTTATCATATAAACTTTATGAAAATTCTTCTATGAGTTTAGAATCATACCCTTTTAAGTGATGGAAAAACTACAACCATTCCACATATTCAAAAATTTGTGCTACTTCTTGATTTTATAATAATTCATTGATGTTTTTTGGCTCATATCTTTATTTTTGTCCTATATTTTTGCTCTTCTGCTTTTTGTGGAATTTGGTTTTGTGACAATGGTTGAAACATAGTGGATGGTGAAGTAAGGATGATGATGATGAAGCACAATCATGGAAAAGGTGGTCCATCTAATCCTATTGTGTCACCATATTTCTTTGAAATAGGTTAAATTTGAACGTATATTCCCATTCAACTTATGAGAGCCACTTGGATGGTGAGTAGCTACTAGGGTAGTTGGAAAATCATGTTTTAAATACATCCACCAACAATTATTTTGAATATATTTATGATAGCATGTTTCCCATGTGATCCATGCTTTTATTTTTTAGCATTACAATCACCTAGTTTCATCTCCCAAGTTCCCACACAATCATATCATTGACATACCTTACTTACTAATAGATTACTACCACATGGATGTTTTAAACACTTATAATTTTGAATACATTTCTACCACATGAGTGCTCTAGCTATTACATGTTGAAAGACCCCTAACTGGTGCTAAGTAACATTATATCTACATGTAAATTTTTCAGCCATATAGATAAGTTTTGTTCCCAACTAAGGAGTATAAAAAAATTTCTCATTCAAATCATATCAGTTCCAATACTTAAAGGTCACCTCTATTACCTTTATTTTATTCACCATAGGCTATAATATTTCTATGAATATGCAAAAATCATGAGATCAGACAAAGTAAAAAGAATAAAATATACCTTACTAAAAGAGATTAATCATGATGTCTTGAAAGGGTGGGGACTTCTAATTAAGTCAAGACAGATTTAGGGTTTAAATAAACTAGATAAATACAATGGAACATACCAAAACATACACACACACACACATTTAATAGAAGGAACCATTATTTCTAGGTTTTAATTCACTTCTTCCTTGGTTGTGTCCACTAGGGATTTTCACAACCAAGTTTTATTTTCAATACTAGTATGCTAGAAATCAAGTTTTATACTAATCTTGACCCAATGGCACCCCCAAGGTGGTTTTCACCATTGTATATCATTTTTTTGTATAATAGAACAAAATCAATTGTCCTTTGTAGTGAAAGAGGAGGTTTCCCCTACTACATACATATAAAATTGTGAAAGTAGATAGGTAGAGAGATTATTTTATCATTGATTTTTCATATTGAGTTAGTGTTTATTTATAACCATCTTCTTCTCGAGCCATCCACATGCATCAATTGTACATAATAATTATCAAAACTTGTTCAATCTCGTATGGTCTTATCCATATAGTCTAAAGCTTTCTCTTGAAATCAAGGTAACATGAATCAAACAAGAGCACCCAATCACCTAGCTTGTACTTATTGGTTTTGATATGCTTGTTATGCCATACATTTTATTCTTGTTGAATAACCTCCATTTGGTGAAGGGAATTCCTTCAAATTTTATCAAGTGCAAATAGCTACTATATCCTTTTATATTGTACCTATGAAAACTCAATACCTACATCAAGTTCAATGTGTAAAATTTATAATTTAAACTCAATTATTAAAATGGGTTACTTTCCATAAACTAGCTCATAAGGGGTGAATCCAATGGTGGAATTTCAATTGATATTATAAGCCCATATAGCTTTGGATAACCTATCAGCCCAATATTTTCTATGTGAAGCTACCATTTTTGTCAAGATATTCTCTAATTCCCTATTAGTAACCTCTACTTGGCCATTGGCTTGTGAGTGATATGGCGAGGAGTTTCTATGTTTAACTAGGTAGTGTTCCATGAATGAATGGATAACATTTAATGCAAATTTGGGTCTCTAATGTGACATAATATATTGAGGGGCACAAAAGTGGTAAAAAATATGATAATATAAAAATTAAGCTACTTTTTACTCTTGTGCATATTAGAGAACCACAATCTCATCCCATTTAATCACGTAGTCTATGCACACTAGGATGTGATGTTTTCCTTGTGATGGAGGATTAATTGGTTCTATAAAATTGATGCCCCACTTCTTTAATGGTTATAGAATAATTAGGGGTTGAAGAGGTATCTTATTTTGTGCCATAGTTTTTCCCATTCATTGACATTTATCACAATGGAAGACACACTTCTTCACATTCTTGTGAAGTGAAGGCCAATGGTACCCTACTTCTATAACCTTTTTTATATTTTATTTTATGGAATAATACCCCGAGAAGATTCATCATGATATGCCTAGAGGATATCATAAAAATCATCCACCCTTACATATATTTATAAAATAATGTCAATTTTACATTTAAATAATAATCCTTTTATCCATTGAAAGGATGAATTTTTGTCAAACTAGCTAGCATATATGATTTAGAGTAACATGGGAAGGAATATTCTTGGTTACTAGGTAGTTAACAATATATACAAATCATGGAGTGTGTTTTAATATTGAAAACAAACATTCATAAAGGAAGGAATTGTAGCACCCTAAAATTGGCGCAGTAAAACCTTAATAATTACAATTACTCTAGTAAATATTCAAATTCAAATTTCAACCTCCAAAACCGCTCCCAAACCGCCGTTTAACCCGTTTCCTCCTTTCCCATGCCATTTTTAGAGTTTGTTTTGTCCGTTTGACGATATCGTCTTCGATAAGACGATATCGCCTCAGATCGGACGATTTCGTCTAGCGTAGGACGTCCAGATGATCTCGTCCCAAACTGATTTGTGCATAGTTGGACTCTGTTCCAACGGCGTCTCTAATCCGGGTAGAAGCGTGTCTACGCCGTTAGAGACCTCCCCCATTGGAGATCTCCCAAATTGGGATAATCTCCAACCTCCCAACCTCTATCCTAAGCCTATTTAATCCTAGGCCCTCCCCTTAGCATCCCCCCTGGCTGAAATTCCCTGTAACTCGAATTCTACATGCACTAGACCATCTTAAATCACTCGTTTGCATTTGTATTTTTCCAAGTTTGTTTGCAGGAACTTCATTGTTTTTCAGCCGAAGCAAGCTCAATTCGTCTCAGACGATCTCGTACAATCTCGGACGATCTCGACCCAATTCGAGATGATTTCGACTACAGTCCACATTGGGGGCAATCAGTGCCCAGAGTTTGCATTTTCTCCACTCTTTTCCGTTGCATTATTCTGCATTTAGTTAATTCCATGGTTATTCTTTATTATCCTGCATCTTGGAGTTCACCCATGTAGCTTTAATGCATAATAAAAGCATAAATTGTCATTAGATCATTATAATGCATTCGTGTCTTAGTTTGATATTATCATTTTAATGTTCTTACTACCATTTTACATCATTACCCTCTGTTATCATAGTTGCATTCTCTCGTATTTTGCATCTGTTTCTCTGTTTGCAGGTCTCTCGACGAATTCGTCAGATCTCAGACGATCCTGTCAGATAGGAGACGATCCTGTCAAATTCCAGATGATCTTGACTGCTTCAAAAATCAGAATCTCCATCAGACATCCGGATCAGGTATGGCTCTGTAATTTAGCTTTTTCTCTCTGTTTTCTGTCTAATTTTGTTCTCTGTATGCATTTAGTCCGCACTTTCATAATAGAACAACTTAGTTTCATTTGGCCAAACCTAGGACTTGGATGATTAAAGATAAAACTGAACACATCAAACACATTCCCAACCTAGGCGTGGAAACTGCCATTCAAACGTTTCCTGGTGAACCCACCATCCGTCGAAAAATCACCATAATACACCTCCCCCGAGAGGCGGGACCTTCGCAAGGCCTCTCAGTCCGAGGTACCGCGCCATCCTTTTCCCATCCTCCTTCCGGGCACGGATCCTATAGCCTGAAGGTAGGGATGCAAAAAATTTGGAGCGATACATTTTGGTGAACCCGACGTGAATGCATTTAAAACCTTTTGAAAACAAAAAAAACAAAAAATAAAACAACCAAAACATAAGATGCATTTCAAATTATTTAAAACTAATAAGTTGCATATCATGTTTAGATGGTAGCTCCTAAGAAAATATTAGCAGTTACTATAAATGTTGAAAACCAATTGGCAGCCATAGAAATCAATTCTGTGCTTAGCGTGCCTGAAATAGATAGAAATCAACTTTTGTGGGACGAACTTGATAGAAGACTAAGTGTCATTTCATCTAGGTCAACAAAACTTAAACAAATCAAGAGGCTTGTCCTAGATAGAATTCTGGATCCTCATCAACTCGTCTTTTATCATGAACTTCAGAGAGCCTGCCATAGATGGTTAGCTTATAGGAGAGCTCTGGTGTCTTCAAAATTGTTCACCTTCGAGGAATACCTCGAGAACGCAGCCATTATACACCAGTTCCTAGGTCATGTAGAAGACCAAGAGGTTGTTCTTACGGATAGGGAAATATGGAATAGAGTTCCTCGAGCTGTGTTATATCGAGAGTATTGCCACGAGCTTTACTTCTATCAACCAGAATCCGAGACAGATAATATCACTATAGCTTTTTTCATTAAATTTTTGAAAGAAAATTTTCAATTTGAAGAAGAACACTTCATGACTCCTGAAGAACTCGAGCCCATTAATGATATTTATAAATTGTTTATAGAAAACTAGATCATTACTTTCAGTATTAGTTCTTGCATTTATTGTGTTGTTTGTTATCTTTACAATATTATTACAAAAACAAGAAAAACTAAAAAAACATAACAAAAACCAAAACCTTTCATTTTAAATATTGTAGTAGGTATATAATTAATATATACCTCTTAAGCTTGTTGCATATATATATATATATATATATATATATATATATATATATATATATATATATATATATATTTTCTAAGATCTAAATTAAGCACAATGCCTAAACTTAGGAATGGTAAACAAACTGAAGGAGAAGAAGAAGATTGGTTAGAAGATAAAGCTAGAAACCCAAATGACCTTCCCGAAGATCCAATCCCGAAAGGAGAAACTCTAGATCAACAAGAAGATGACCTAGGTGAAGACAATGAACAAGAAGAAAATGTTAAAGAGGATGGATCCTCATCCCCTAGAGTAGCTCCAGATGGAACTATTGCTTTTGACAACTTAGATCATTTTTGGAAATTTTTCAATAATAACATTGGCGCTCTTAATATGGCAGTTCATATTGATAAAGGGCAAATTAGTGACACTCAAGCAGCCATGGAACATATGTTTGATGTGCACACTAATCCCTTGTCTTTCATTGATCAAGAAAGTGATAAGGCTGGACCATCCAATAGAGATATGGTCACTATGATTCAGAACATGCCAAAACAACAGGTTACCCAACCTCCTAAGGAACCCGTTATTGAGCCTAAAATCATTCCCACACAAAAGAAAACTTCCTTCACTGCTTTACTTCGCCAAACTATTGATCAATATGCTTCAAGTAAACAAAAACCTAAAATGAAGCCAAACACCAATTTTCAACAATCTGGAATACAACATAATACAACTTCAAAATTCCTTCATAACACCTTTCCTACCAACAATTTACACAATAGCAACATAGCATCTAATCTTCATGTCCCTCCACCATATGCTCACAAATCCCATATCAATGCCCTACCGAACCAATATGGTGGGCAAACTAGTAATCTGGAAGCCATGGTGAAGCAATTAGCTTCCCGTATGGACCAGATAGATCCCTACCATCCCTCGTACAATTATCGAGAGATATGTAGTCAACCTTTGGATCCCATAGTTGTAGCACAACCGTACCCTAAGCATTTTCCCATGCCCATCCTGCCTATATATAAAGGAACCGAAGATCCCATAGAGCATCTTCGCATGTTTAGGATAGCATGTCATGATATATCACATGATGACTTGCTATTACTAAAAATGTTCCCAAAAAGTTTAGGTGGAATGGCATTAGAGTGGTACTATCAATTGCCCACTCATTCTTTGAGAAATTTTGAAGAAACAACTGAATCTTTTGTCCATCAATTTAGTGCCTACATCGAGAGGCATGTAACCATTAAATATTTATACAATTTAAAACAAGACAAGGATGAATGTTTTGCCGATTTCTTAGCTAGATGGAGGCAGTTGATAGGAAAACTGCACTTTGTGCTACCTTATAGGGAAATGTTGGACATTTTTATTAATAATTTACAAGAACAAATATCTTATGAGCTATCAACTACTACTTTAACTACCTTCGATCAGGCTATAGATTTAGCTCGAAGAGTAGAAGATGCCCTCATTAGGAGAGGCCAACTTAGGAAGAAGGATGATGAGAAAACATCCAAAAATCAGTATAAAAACAAACAAGTTGTAGGTGACGGAGTCATTGACAACGAAAATGTTGCTAATATCAATGCAACGAAAACAACAAAAAAATTTATATTGAAACCGCTCGATAAGCCTCCTCGAGAATTTACTAGATTGAATCAACCCTTATCAACTATTTTACCTCAATTACTCGAAAGAGGTTTGATCCAATTACCAGCTATCCGGGAACCTGATCCAACTATACCCGGATACAGAGCTGACTTACACTGTGATTTCCATAGAGGGCCTGGACACTCTACCAACGCTTGTAAAAGGTTGAAACATAAAATACAGGATCTGATTGATAATAATGAAATGGAGGTGCAAGCCTTCCAACCTAAACAAAATGCTCCTAATAATCCTCAAAAGAACATTCCCCAAAATCAAAATCAAAATGCTAATCAATCATTAGACATATTTCAACACCCTTTACCAAGACATGGTAAAGAGGTGGCCAATCAAATCGAACATCATAATGTTCCTCCTCCTACCCGATATGTAGGAACTATTAGCGGACATTTACCTAATCATGATTTACAAAAATTTGACACAACTTTATCCATGGTCACAACCAGGCCCCTACATAATATTCAAACTCCGGATCCTAGTGATATAGAATCAGATACTCGAAAGTGAAATAGAAATCACTTCAAACCAATCGAATAGTTCTAAAAATGAATCAGATCCTATTCAACCCATCACAGATGCTATGGTTCCGGAAGAACCATTTCCTAGAAGAGTTACTACTCGACCCTCTTCTAATCAATTCCTCCCAAATGAACAAGCCATAAATGCTCAACCGAGACCAGTTCAACATCTTCAATATAACATTGTAGGTACCATTGGAGTCGTTACCCGACAACAGGCTCAAAATTCTCAACAAGAACCAAACCAGAATGATGGATCAGCTCCATTTGTTTTGAAAAATCCCAATAAAGGGAATCATGCTTCCAATGTTCAACTTAAACCCCCTTACAATATTAATGAGCAATTATCCAATACTACAGCCTTAATTTCCCTTTTGGATTTATTAAGATCTTCTCCTACCCATAGGGATGAGTTGATGCTTACATTAAGCCAAATGATGGTACCTCAAAATATTCAACCTGAAGCCATGGCCAATACTATCATCACTCGAGAAGTTGATTGTATTGACTTCCGAGATAAAGATATCCCACAACACAATTTACATAAGGATAATCCCTTATATATTACTGCTCTAATTGGAGATGTAGCTGTTAAACGAGTCCTGATTGATAATGGTTCATCTCTAAACATTTGCACTTTTGACTTCTACCAACGATTTGGCTTTAGAAGTGATGAAATGAAGAAAACCGACATGATTATCAAAGCTTTCAATGACGAAACACAAGAAACATGTGGAGTTATTACCATCCCATTGCAAGTTGGTCCTCGAACTCTAGATACCACCATGTTTATTGTACATTGCCCCGCATCGTACAATATACTCTTGGGTCATCCTTGGATCAATGCAATGCGGGCTGTCCCATCAACTTTACACCAATGTGTTAAATTCGAATTTAAAAATCAGTTGGTCACTATCCACGGTGATCCTAGACCCTTTGATATGTGTGCTTTGGCGGAACCTGTTGGAGTGCAATTTTGCCCTGCTCTGTCATCCACACATCCTAATTCTTATTTTTCATCTAAAACTGTGAAACACACACCCATAGCTTCACCTATTTCCCCTCCATTCATTTCATCCTCATATATAGATCAACAATCTTCTAAACAAACCACTCTAGAACCTCAAAAAGATCTTCAATCCACGACCAATCCTTCATGTTCCATCCCCATAATTTCAAAACCTATAGACCCATCTATTAACACTTCCACATTATCAACATCTATCATACCTTCCACATCTAAAGATATAGGGAATGATCCTTCTACATCTTATGCTCTTTCTGATGAACTTTTACTAGATTTATCCACAATCTTAATATCAAAAAAAACAAATGCTTTCATGCAAGATTCAATTCTTTTAAATAACTTGCCGCCATCTCCTCGTACTTTGGGCCTCCCACAACCTATGGGAAGTACTTACCAAGTCGGGAGTTGTGCCTTCATTTATAAAGGATATGACTGGGGGAAGAATCCCTCGGAATATCAAAACTCATCATGAGGGATATGCTCGATGTTATTTTACCAATGAATATATTAAAGCTAAACCCATAATGCTTAAAATGGGATATAAAGGGAAAGGCTTGGGACCTTTCCAAAATGGCATGAAAGAACCTTTCGAGGTAGAACCGTGGCCCGCCCGCTGTGGTGTGGGCCTATTTCCTAGTAAGGGTCAACCCTTTCCTTTTGAAGATGATGATCAACTCATATGTTATCAAGATTATTTGGATAGGCGTGATGATTTGCCTCTAAAAAATCAGCCATTTACATGTAACATGCTATCCATAGCTTACCCTGAAATGATTGTCGACTCCGATGAGGAGTTGGAAGGAGATATCTTCCACGATGTCTCCGTTGAAGAGATGTTACACAATGGATTTTATTTTGATGGTTCTATACCAACTATAGCCCAACTTGAGACCACTAATCCTCAAGATGAATTATCCAACTTAACCTTACAAGAATTACAAGAATTGGGCATTTCACCCACCCCACCTAATTTTGAAAGAGATCTACACATGGAGGTAGAAAACGTCATTAAAATTAATATTGGAACTAAGGATAGTCCTCACATAATCAATATTGGATCAGAATTAAGTCAAGAAAAACAAGAGCAATACATTGCATTCCTTAAAGAATATGAAGATGTCTTCGCTTGGACATATGAAGATATGCCAGGTCTAGACCCTTCGTAGTCATGCATCACCTAGTGGTCCATCCGGATGCTAAACCTGTTAAACAAAAACTTAGAAAAATGCATCCCAAAGTGGCTTTGCTAGTCAAAGGGGAGTTAGAAAAACTCCTGAATGTTGTTTTTATACAAGCTATTGATTATGCTGAATGGATCTCAAATGTAGTTCCAGTTACCAAGAAAGAAGCCACCAAAGTTAGGGTTTGCACAGATTTTAGAGATATTAACGCTGCATGCCCTAAAGATGATTTTCCTCTTCCAAACATGGATCAAATCATTGAATTTACTATCGGGAGTGGAATGATGTCCTTAATGGATGGATTCTCCGGTTATAATCAGATCAGGATAGCTCCTGAAGATCAGGCTAAAATAGCCTTTATTACCCCCTGGGGTACCTTTTGTTGGAAAGTGATGCCATTTGGCTTAAAGAATGCAAGTGCAACCTATCAACGAGCTATGACTTATATTTTTCATGATATGATGCATGATATCCTACATGATTATGTAGATGATATTATAGCTCGCTCTATTAATGAAGATAATCATTTAGATGATTTGAGAAAAGTTTTTAATCGATTACGAGAATATCTTATTCGATTAAATCCAACCAAATGCATATTCGGAGTTAAGTCCGGTAAACTATTAGGGGTTTTAGTTTCTTTACGTGGTATCAAAATTGACCCTCTCAAGATTGCGGCTATCACTGATATGCCCGCACCTACTAATATATCTGAGTTACGAAGTTTACAAGGTAAGCTTCAAGCCATCCGTCGCTTCATCGATAAGTCGCGGACAAAACCGGTCCCTTTCTTAAACTTCTTAAGAAGGATGTCCCTTTTAATTGGGATGATGAATGTAAAGAAGCTTTTGAACTTCTCAAACAATACCTCCTTAACCCACCTGTGCTTTCACCGCCTAGACCCGATCGCCCATTTCTCCTGTATATATTTTAGCTTCAGATTCTGCCTTAGGAGCTATGTTAGCTCAGCTTGATGATGCGAAGAGAGAACGTGCTAATTATTATATTAGCCGAACCTTCATCAGTTATGAAACCCGCTACACAACATTAGAAAAACTATGTCTAGCAATCATGTTTGCTATGCAAAAATTATGCCATTATATGCTTAATCAGAAAACTTATGTCATTGCTAAATATGATCCCTTGAGGTATCTCATGAGTCGACCTTATTTATCGGGTCGCACAACCAAGTGGGTTCTTGCTCTAAGCGAGTTTGACCTCACGTTCATAGGACAAAAGTCTGTTAAGGGTCAAATCATAGCAGATCAATTAGCTGCTGCACCCTTAGAGTCTACCCATCCCCTCATCATTGAGTTTCCTGATGAATGCCTTCAATTAGAGGCAGACCATATTGAACAATGGTCCTTATACTTTGATGGAGCCCGATGCATGAGTGGGGCATGGTGCGGGTATTATTTTAATATCCCCGCAAAAACATCTTATTCCTCTGTCCTTCAAATTGACATTTGCTTGCACCAACAATATTGCTGAATATGAAGCTCTAATCCTTGGATTACGAGCTGCCTTGGCGCTAAAAATTAAACATCTGTTAGTTTTTGGTGATTCTCAACTTGTTATAAACCAAATTAATGAAGTTTATCAGACCAGAGATGATAAACTGTGCCCATATAAAGCCTATGTTTTACAATTAATGTCTCTCTTTGATCAAGTTACCTTGGAAGCTATTCCTCGAACTTGCAATCGTGCAACTGATGCTATGGCCGCAGCCGCATCTCTCCTGCCCTTGGAGTTAGATGACGAATATGCCACTATCATTATTCGTCGACTCCAGGAACCCGCTTCAAATAAGTCATGCTTAGAACCTTTGGATGTGTTTCTAATCAATGAAACTACTCCTGAACCTTGGTATACGGATATATTTGATTTTCTCCAAAATGGGACTTTCCTTGCCAATTCTAATAGAAGCCAACGTCGGTTATTACGTAGACGAGCAAGTCGATTTGTAATAATTGGCAATACTTTATATAGGAGATCTTTTGAAGGTATCCTATTAAGATGTTTGAATTTAGAAGAATCCCAATCAGCCTTGAGTGAAGCCCACGATGGATCTTGTGGAGGACACTTCAGTGGTAGTGTCATTGCTAAAAAGCTCCTTAGGATAGGATACTTTTGGCCTACCATGGAGAATGACGCACATGATTATGTGCGCCATTGCGACAAGTGCCAGAAACATGCTGATCTTGTCCATGCGCCTGCACAAGAACTGCAGGCTATTTCATCTCCTTGGCCCTTTTCAAAATGGGGCTTAGACATTATTGGCAAAATCAATCCCGTGTCATCTGATGGACACAAATTCATCATAACCGCCACTGAGTATTTCATGAAGTGGGTTGAAGCTATGCCTTTAGCTTCCTGCACGGGCACACAAGTCTCTAAATTTATTTTTAATCAAATCATTTGTAGGTTCGGAATTCCTGCAAATCTCATCTCTGATAATGGAACTTGTTTCAAAAATAAAGATGTTAAAAAATTATGCCAAAAATATAAGATTCAACATCGCTGGTCCACTCCCTATTATCCTCGGGGTAATGGTCAAGCGTAAGCATCTAACAAAACCTTAATCAAAATTCTCAAAATATTGGTAAATAAATCTGGCCGCGACTGGCACATTCAGTTATATCCAACCTTGTGGGCCTATCGAACTAGTGTTCGAACTCCCACTGGAACTTCACCTTTTGTTTTGGTTTATGGTGTTGAAGCCGTTTTTCCCTTTGAATTAGAAGTTCCTTCTTTGGCTCTACTACTTCAAGATACCGAAGTAGGAGATGAATATCGAGCTGGCAGACTCAGTCAGCTGGAACTCCTAGATGAAAAATGCATCAATGCTTTGGAGCATCTCCGTGCCTACCAAAACAAGCTTAAAAGATCATATGCTAAAAAAGTTCGTCATCGATCCTTTGAGATTGGCGACCTTGTTTTAAAAGAAAATAAAAAAAATACTAATGCCACTAAGGACCTTAAAGGTAAATTTGAGCCCAACTGGCTTGGACCATACATTATCACTGCTAAATTTGAATCGGGAGCATACAAATTATCTACCTTAGATGGTAAAGAACTTAAAGAACCCATGAACATTTTGCATCTTAAACGTTACTATGTATAAATTTGGTCATTTCATCCTTGTATATATTTGTTTAAAATATTTCAAAATCACTATCTTGTATTTCTTTCAATTTATAAATTCAAAAACACCAAAAACATTCATAATCATCAAAATATTCAAAACTACTTCTTGTATTTATTTATGGCACTTGTTAATTCTTTCAAAAACAAAAAAATAATAATAAAAATAAAAAACAACAATATTCTTGACTCTTTCGAAACCAAAACAACATAAAGAAGAAAGAGAGAGTCAACATTCTCAAAACTTCTCAAAAAGTATTTATATATTTCTTCTTACAAATGTTGCAGTTATATATTTCAAATTATTTTGGATAAATTAGCATTTATTTGGAATCCCTCACTTTCACAAACACAAAATAAATATCTTGATTTTTATCTGACATGATTACTAATCTATCTTATATCAAAATCCACCAAATTCAATTAAATAAAGTTTGAGCACGGAGAATTGATCTTGTTATTTACTTAAACCAAGCACATCCTTTCACAATAAAATGATTATATTTGTAATGTCCATGCTATGCTACATAGTAGAAGTGGTTTCTTGAGCGAAAAGTTTCCCCTGCTATCCTATCATGCACATGGTCTAGAATCTTTGAGAATTGGCAAAAGGACAAGCTCACCCCTACCCGTAATAAAAATCCCTTGCTCTACAGCTAATCCGAGCAAGTATCCCTAGCATAAAAAAAAAAAAAGCAAAGTTCAAGAAAAAGAGAAAAAGAAAAATATTATTTTATATCATTACAGCATTATCAAGCAAAAATACAAAAGAAAGCAAAAGCAAAAGCAATAAAATCCCTTTCCCTACCCTTTGAAAAGAAAAGAAGGGTTGATGAGCTTGAATCCCTGGAATTCTCAATTATTCGAAAACTGTGAGGTAAGCCCCATAACAGGTGGTTTGTGCCCAACCTGCTTGGCCTTGGGTAACTCCTAGCGTGGCGATATGTCTGTCACATTAGCGACCTTATTTTGTACAGACCTATGTCCGCTTATGGATTAGCTAGCTCTTGATAATCCGACTTACATAGTAGTCTAGTATGGTTATATGCATCTACATCATGGTTAATGAACACTTATTTGGTTCATTCAAATCACTTGTATCATATTATCTTGCTCAACACTGGTAAATGAACAAAGCAATTGCACACACATTTGTATTTGAGAGATTTTGTGTATCATTATGATAAATCAAGATTGGAAACGAACTCACATATGCACATGGGATTCCTTATAAATCTAACTTTTGTCTTTAACATACTTTGAAATATTTTTTGCAAATTGTCTGGAATAATTCATTTTCTTCTTTAAAGTACAATTGTTTAGTATAAAGACAACTACATACATAATAGAAAAAATCAAAATTTCTTTCAAAACCATACAATCAAAACACACAACACAAAAAAAAAAAAAAAAAAAAAATATATATATATATATTGTCGACTTTCGCGATGATGGTATAAGTCTATACCTACATATTCTATGCCTAGTGCAAACCATTGTACCAATTTTTATTCCCCATTTATTTGAAAATCATGAAAACCATATGACTTAAATCATTCTGTTATACAATTATGTTTTTTGACAAAAAGCATGCACATTATCACTATTTCATGTCATTATGTCAACCTTCAATTTTGCAATGATGGTATAATTCCTAGGGAATTATCCAAAAATTTTATCACACTTAGGAATTTATGCCTAGCAAAAATCATTTTAACATTATTTCATGCATACTATTTTTATGAAACTCTGAAAACAAACCATCATCATCATCACCAAAGTCTTAAGACAGTCTCTTAAGCACTCTTTTACTTTTTAACAATATTTCTATACTGGGATTAGCTTGACGACCGAGTGAGCGGCGACTCCATGAAATGGTCTATAATAGCGACAATGTCCTTTGAAATTATTGTTAAAAGTCCCTTTTATTTTTTTATCAAATCATCACATCACAAACAACCAATTTGTTCTATCAGATTATTTCATTTAAATTTTTCAAGCATGACATTTCAACCATAATATTTCCAAACGACGTAATTACATGAATCATCAAATCAATCAATCAAAACATTAAAAGCATCATAAAAATACATAAGACACAAGTCATATGATCAAAAATATCTCATATATATATATATCTCAACAATGTATGTACATCATATCAAAACCGAATCGGTATGCCACAATCTGTACCTCGGCATACTCAATCCTCTATCAAAAATAGTAAATACTATATATCAATCTATGTAGTGCAATCTGTAGTAGCTAGCCTCGAGAGCCCCTCGAGCTCTCAGCCTCATCTCCTCCCCCACCCTGAGGTGGACGAGGTGGCCCCATCGTAGTATGTGTGGTACTGCGAGTCCTAGTTGTCGATCGAGATGAAGTCCTCGATGACCCAATCTTGATCGGGTCAGCAATGCCGACTGGAAGCTGTACCCTCTGACCCTCTGGCACCATCTGGAAGTAGATACCCTAGTAGAACATGGTTTGAGCAATCGACCGCGCCAGCTCCTGAGTGCTCTCTCCTCCACCCCGTGCTCTGAGGCGTGCAATCTCATCTTTGAGCTGTGTCACCTCAGCTCGATGGCGTGCAGCCTCATCCTGCAATGTCTACACCTGTGCCTAGAGACGGACTATCTCTGCTCAAAGAGTCGCTGTCTCGTTGCTCTCCCCAGTGTCAACACCCTTGCCCTTATCGGGCGATGGTGGCCTCTCTCTCTGTGGAGAAGGGGGTCTCTCCTCCCTCCTCTCCTGCTACCGTGGCCTCTGCTGCACTTGTGGTCTCCTCTACTCTCTCCCGCCGTGACCCTGGGCCACCTCAATGGCCGCCTGGCACCGCCTCCCCATCCGACGCACAACTGCATGAATCGGACCCTGAGCCCTCGTCATCCGAGGAGGGCGGATGCCTGTGTACCAGGCATCATAGCCGTCGGCTACCCTAGCATCGTCCCCATCCACTAGTTGAATGGGGGCATCATCTGCATCCTGACTCTAGAATCGCTGCATATCTAGAGCCCCGCTAACTGTAGTGTTATCCCGGATAGTCCAAGAAAACTCGTAGTCTCTCAGAGATGGAATCCCTTGCTGTAGACCGAACTACCTCAAAACTCGGTCGTAGCGGTGGAGCTCCACCTCTCCCCTCTCCATCCTCAGCCAGCAGACTTTCCTGATGCGAGCCAGCTCCTGTCCATCCTTGGCCCACCCTGGATGGTCCCTCCAAGGCCTCCAGGTGATCTGGTCGGAGACAAGGTCATCAAGTAGTCTCCGGGACATCGGTAGATCTATCCGCCATTGTGACCCTCTCCGGAGCCACCAGTAGAAAGCTCGGGGCCTCTCCCCATCAATCCCTATCAGTGGGAGCCCTATCGGCCTTCGCACCGCAATGTGCTCCCAGCACCAAACCTGTAGTAGCGATGTCATAACCAGACATCGACCGCCCTTGTACATGACCCCATGCAGGATCCTGTACAATCGGCATAGAACAAAGCTGCCCCAAGCAAACCTGTAGCCGTGGTCTCTCATGTCACAGACCACATCTGCCAGTACCCATGGTACCCTGCATCCACTCTGGTGGCACAGCAGAAGTCCACCTACCACCCCAGCCAAAACTCGTGTGAGTCTCGATGCCCCAGGCATCTGACGCAGCGACTCGATGTTCACTCCGCCCTTCTCTAGGGCGAAGCTCGGATCGCCACACAGTCGCATCATCGCGTGGCCCTGATTGGCCATGGGAGTGATCAGTCATCCTTGTATGGGGATCCTCAAAATCCTCCATACATCCTCTAGTGTGGGAGTCATCTCCCCTATCGGTAACCGAAAATAGGAAGAACCCGGATACCACCTCTTTGCTAGGGCTGTCAGTAGCCCCATGTCTGTAGAAACTTGTGGCATATCTGCCACATGTTGTAAGCCGACCTATGCCAGCTGATCTCGCTCTGCTTGAGATAGAGCGGCCAAGTCATCTCTCAACCCATCGTATTTCCATTCTCTGCTCTTCAATAATCCTCTCTGCAACATAAAAACAACAACACAATAAAAATCATTAATAAAAACTCAGTAATTAATAATGCAAGTAAAATTAGTTCAATTTTATATAAATGATGATATCGTCCACTATTGGACGATATCGTCCCAAATTTGAGCAAAATCGTCTCCGATTTCGCAAGCCGAAATCGTCCCTAATTTGACGAAATCGTCCCCCTTTCGCCGATTTCGCCCTTAGACGAAATCGGCGAACTTGAGACGATTTCATCGAAATTGGGACGATTTCGTCCCGACGACGTCGACGGCCCAAAAATGGCCGCGATGCTCAAAAATTGCTCAAAATTCACCTAAAAAGCATGTAAATTCAACTTAAAGCATTCTAAACTAAGTTTAGACTCTTACCCGTAGCCCGCGTCGGACCTCTGTCGATCTGTGCGTTGTCTCGACCATTTTTGTCTCCAGAGCTCTAAAAACCAGAAAAATGAACAGTAATAATGAATTAGGGTTTTACCCTATTTTTCTTAATTTTATTCAAAACACAATTAAAAACATTTTAAAATTTTGCTTTTCCGCGTTTTTACCTCAAACGTTCGATTTGGGTAAAAACACGGAGGGGGCACCATAGTAAGTTGTCGTACGATTCGACCAAGAATCGTCGCCTAAAAATGGGAATAATTTTTGCTTTCTCGTAGATCGAGAAGAACTCATCTTTAACGCATTTTCTTCAAAAAATTCGCTAAAGAGGGGGCAAAATGTAGCACCCTAAAATTGGCGCAATAAAACCTTAATAATTACAATTACTCTAGTAAATATTCAAATTCAAATTTCAACCTCCAAAACCGCTCCCAAACCGTCGTTTAACCCGTTTCCTCCTTTCCCATGCCATTTTTAGAGTTTGTTTTGTCCGTTTGACGATATCGTCTCCGATAAGACGATATCGCCTCAGATCGGACGATTTCGTCTGGCGTAGGACGTCCAGACGATCTCGTCCCAAACTGATTTGTGCATAGTTGGACTCTGTTCCAATGGCGTCTCTAATCCGGGCAGAAGCGTGTCTATGCCGTTAGAGACCTCCCCCATTGGAGATCTCCCAAATTGGGATAATCTCCAACCTCCCAACCTCTATCCTAAGCCTATTTAATCCTAGGCCCTCCCCTTAGCATCCCCCTGGCTGAAATTCCCTGTAACTCGAATTCTACACGCACTAGACCATCTTAAATCACTGTTTGCATTTGTATTTTTCCAAGTTTGTTTGCAGGAACTTCATTGTTTTTCAGCCGGAGCAAGCTCAATTCGTCTCAGACGATCTCGTACAATCTCGGACGATCTCGACCCAATTCGAGACGATTTCGACTGCAGTCCACATTGGGGGCAATCAATGCCCAGAGTTTGCATTTTCTCCACTCTTTTCCGCTGCATTATTGTGCATTTAGTTAATTCTATGGTTATTCTTTATTATCCTGCATCTTGGAGTTCACCCATGTAGCTTTAATGCATAATAAAAGCATAAATTGTCATTAGATCGTTATAATGCATTCGTGTCTTAGTTTGATATTATCATTTTAATGTTCTTACTGCCATTTTACATCATTACCCTCTGTTATCATAGTTGCATTCTCTCGTATTTTGCATCTGTTTCTCTGTTTGTGGGTCTCTGACGAATTCGTCAGATCTCAGACGATCCTGTCAGATAGGAGACGATCCTGTCAAATTCTAGACGATCTTGACTGCTTCAAAAATTAGAATCTCCATCAGACATCCGGATCAGGTATGGCTCTGTAATTTAGCTTTTTCTCTCTGTTTTCTGTCTAATTTTGTTCTCTGTATGCATTTAGTCTGCACTTTCATAATAGAACAACTTAGTTTCATTTGGCCAAACCTAGGACTTGGATGATTAAAGATAAAACTGAACACATCAAACACATTCCCAACCTAGGCGTGGAAACTGCCATTCAAACGTTTCCTGGTGAACCCACCATCCGTCGAAAAATCACCATAATACACCTCCCCCGAGAGGCGGGACCTTCGCAAGGCCTCTCAGTCCGAGGTACCGCACCATCCTTTTCCCATCCTCCTTTCGGGCACGGATCCTATAGCCTGAAGGTAGGGATGCAAAAAATTTGGAGCGATATAGGAATGATACGCTAGTTATCGTTCTTTGATAGTATAAAATTTGGATAGAAAATCAACTACATTTTTCCTACTAGGTCTATCTACTATTGTAATATTTAATTTCTAAAGTCATAAAATCCATTTGACCACTCGTCCACTTACCGTTGGCTTATTCATAAAGTATTTTATTATAGAGTGTTATGTATGTACATATATAAGGTAACATGTAATATAATGATGAAATTTATTGATGGTATCTACTACTACAAAAATATTTTTTTGAGTTGTGATGTAGTTCTTTTTGGAACCCATTAAATTTTTACTAATATAGTATATAGCATAGCTTTTCCAATTTTATTTATATTGTTGGTTAATAATTACACCAATCATGGTGTTGGAATAATCTGTGTATGTGAAATGGGACCTTCCAATCAGGTCTTCTTAGCACAATCACAATGGTAAACTTTTTTTTGAAAGCTTTAGATATTGCATGGCATTGGAGTGTCCATTTGAACTCAGCTTATTTGGTAAGAAATATGAATAATGGATTTACAAGTTTTCTAAAATTATTGATAAAGAATATATAGTAATTGGAATGTCCCGAGAAGTTTATGATGTCTATTTGAGTCTTGGGTGAGGAAAACTAATTTATGACTTGTATATTTTTAGGATCTATCTTTATTCTTGCTACTGAGATATGATTTTCCAATATGGTGTCTTTGTCCATCATCATTAAGAACTCTTCATTACTTAAGGATAGATTATGAGCTTTAGATTGGGTAAGAACTTTATCTAGATTATGCAGGGCCTAATCAAAGGTGTCTCCATAAATTGTAAAGTCATTCATGTACAACTCAATGTATTCATTGGTAAGATCAACAAAAATAGAAAGGATTGCATGCTAGTATGCAAGAGCATTGTATAACACAAAAGGTAAAAATTTATAGGTGAATGTTCCATAGGGGTATGTAAAAGTAGTTTTTTCCTGACCCTTAGGTGCCACTTATATTTGGTTGTACCCACTAGAACCATGTAGAAGGGAGTACTTATTTCTAGAGAGGGTATCAATAACTTGATCTATAAATGGTAGTGGAAAATGGTCCTTTTGAGTGGTTTTGTTGAGTTACCTATAGTTAACACACAAATTTTTTCATTATTTTTGGGAACAATAACCAATGGTGAGATCCAATGGCTATTATAAATTGGATAGTTGAATGCAACATCTAACGCCTTTTTAATTTATATTTTCATCATTTCCTTCAAAGCTAGATTTATTCTTCTTTAGGGCTATCAGACCAATTTATCCTCGATTGTATAAATTTTATGAGTGCATATATCATGATGGATACCATTCATATAATTATATTCCCACACAAAATCATTCACATGTCATCTTAATACATCAAATAATTTATCATCTTCTGCTTTTAACAACCAACTATTAATGTTAAAATATTTTCTTGGTTGTAAATCGATTTGCTTGATGCTTGGAAATACTAAATTGACTCCTTTTCCTATAAATGGATTTATAGGACAATGATGGGATAGCAAGGAATGAAGAATTAGAGTATTTTTATTGAAGGTAATCCTTGTAGGGGTAAGATTGTTTAAGGAAAACTTAAAGGACATAAGGAGGTGCCTTTATTGCCTATGCGATAATGTGAATGGACATTCTTATAATGATATAGGTTATAAAGGCTCAATGATTTATTCCTCATCCTTCCACAAAAACCTATGAACTATAGTCCCTTCCTCATCTAAGCAAGGCTTGCTTGAAGAATCCCTCAAAATGGTTTCATCTTCAAAGAGGACTTCTTCCCATGGATCTATCTCTTCAATGTGATATTTATGGTGACCAATGCTAATCGAGCAAGATTATTTTGTTCCCTAGGTTTTTCCACCCATATATTTTTAGATAAATCCATAGAAGGTCAAGTTGGGATGTATAGAGAATTTTTCTTGGAGTTCAATCCATTAGAGATACTCATGTCCCCTAAAAAATAATCTATGAAGGCTGTGACTATAGCCAACCAAGGTCATCCAAGAATCAATGGATAACCACTCATCTTGGATATAGGTTGGTGAAACATGAAAACAATAGGCTATTACCAAGATTTCATAGTTACAGGTATATCCTCTCCTCTTTTATTAGATTAGGTTGTCAATTGATCAACTAGTTGAAATATTGTAGAAGTAGACCACATATTTGTCAGAGATAATCTATTCATGGTTTTAGTGGTCATAACAATAATTGCTACTTCTAAGTCAACTAGCATTTTTGGTACCCTTGTTGTACCAATAAAAATGGTTATTATTGGGTTTTTAGGATCTCAATATTTTGGTAGAATAAGATTTTCTGCTAAGAGGTTAGCTAGTTTTCTATCTACTTGTATGGTTTTGGGGTAATCTTTTTATTTTATTCCTAGCTCCTTTATGCACATTTCCTAGATAACCTTATTGAATATTGGTACATCCTTAATATATTGGAGCAAAGGTATTGTTATGTTTAAACATTTTAGTTCTTCTAATGGATTGGATCCCTCAAAATATTTTTCTTTAGATTCTAATATCTTTGGGTATGGTGATTTTTAAGTTTCTATAAGAATGATTTTTGTAAGATCTCCTTCCTTTATAGGTATGGTCTTAAGATTTAATGAAGTTGGTTACCTTTTCTCTTGTAGTTATTCTATATTGGAAGGTTCTAGGTTTGGCAAAACCTTCCTTGAGTGAAGCTGCATGTTATCACAATGGTATTAATATTGACTATCTCACTATATTCTATATTATAGATAGGGGTTTTTTGTCTATTTTATTTGGGTTGGCCATATGTTGGGATAGTAATAGAGGTTGCTTGGGTGGTTGCAAATAATTTTTTTGGGAAGGACCCATGGGTGTTGGTAATAATGCTTGTTGTTGAGTTGGAAACCATCGCTACCCCCATAAGATTACCTAGAGTGGGGTGGTCCTATAGGTCCAAAATTTATCTAAGTATAGAGATGTGTTTTGAATGGCTTAGTGCAATCAGTTATTTGACATGGTCAATATGGTTAAATATTATTTATGAGTAACTCAAATCATGGTTTAAAGTAGGATAGGATGGCCCCAACTCAGAACATGATTCTACACCATGCAGGTCAATGCATTGTTCTATGTTGTGCTTAGTGCAATCAAATTTATCATCTTGGAATTTCAAATCTTGTCTTAGAACATGGTTATACATTGCATTACTAAGTGCATGGTTCCTCACCACAGTCAATATTAGTCAAACCATTTTGAAAGTTATTTAAATCTTGGCTTAGAACATGGTTCTATGCCGCATGGCCTAGAGCAAAGTTTTTACAATGTGACTTTAGTCTAGCACACCCCTAATGTATGCCATGATCAAAATGGTCAAAGTACCAAGTTTTAAATCCTAAAGCTAAAATAAAACAAGTTTCCATACCATGTGGCTCAGTGCAATGATCTATGCCATGGTTATATTTGGTCAAACCTATATCTAAAAACATCAAATCCCAACCTAGAACAAGTTTCTACACCACGCAACCTGAAACAAAGATTCATATTGGAATTTCAAATTATCGCACTCTTGTCCTAGGCCATGGTCAAAGTGGTCAAATGATTAAATTGAAAATTTAAATATTATATTAGAGAATGTTCCATGCCACGAACAATAAAATGAACTCAATGAAACTTCATGAAATAGTTCTATCCTAAAATGTGTTGTATGTTGTGATATGCTTTAGGCCATGATATGATATAGACCATGATAACCAAAGTACGAAAATATTTTTAAAGCTCTAAAATATACCATCCAAAAGTATATCGATAATCCATGTTGAATTTTGTAAAAATCCTGTATAAATACAAGATTCAATGCGATATAAGATCACAGGTTTTTTTCTTATTTGGTTCTAAGATAAAGTGGGTGATATAAGAAGATGAAGTAATGAAGTTCAGTATATTTGAACTCTTTTGGTTTTAGATCTATGGAGAGGAAGTGGTGGCAAGAACAAGGAATGATATCAATATTTTCTTGGTGAAATTCTACAGTTGGAAGTCATGAAGGCCAAACAACTTGTATAGGCCAAGTTGTAGGGTATCAATGGAGTAGATAATATCTTCTTTATTCGATAAAATAGGAGGCTACCACCTCATCATATTGTTGATCTAGCACTCAAAATTCCTTTTAATATTTCTAATTCTTTAAAATATTTTAAATTAACTATAAAAATATAAATAGAGGTCGAACCCTCATTTTAAAGGGTTATCTCTAAAGTATTTTCTTGTGCTACTATTGTATACTCTTTAAAAATGAATAGAAAAAGCATTCCTTGGATAATTGCCTTAGACTTGTATCTTCTTTTCTTTGTATTACAAAATATTGAAGTTATTTTTGCTAATACTACTATGGTTAGTGTATTATGCTAATTTGGATTGCTAGCTTAGAGCAAATTGGAATGATTCATGTCTAAACGTATGCTTGGAAAGGATTCTTTTTTTAGTTAGAGTATTAATTTAATTCTACTAATTTAGACTATTGTTATTATAGATGTTTGAAATAATTCTTGAAGCATGTTATTGTTCCTTAATGATCAAGATGATTGGTTTTGAATGTTGTTAGTCCTAAGTATTGTTTGCTAGAAATTGATTTGTTAGAAGTTTTCTAAAGATGTCTATGTTGTTAGCTTTATCCATCCAACATTGATTTGTTACTTTCTTAAACCTTTCTCCTTTATATCCTTATATTTATACATTTAAATGAGGTTAATGAGTCAAAATTCAGTAAGTTAAAAAGGTACACCAACGTACTATGGAGGTTGTATTAAAGAATTTTTACCCTAATCAATGTGTGTTTGGATTGTTACTAGTGGGTGCTCACCTTTAAAATCATTGTATATGATATTCATAGTTTAGGTTTACCTTTATCTCAATTCAAACCCCAATAATTTTTGGCACTCCCAGTGGGACACTGTTCACAAAATATTCATTTACTCACTAGATATTATTTTTATTTTCCTAGATGAATCAAGATTTAATGAATTGTCTTGACTTCACTAAGTGGTGAAAAAAAATTCACTTGGTGAATTCCTAAATTCGAGAACCTAGAAAGCCTTTTAGCATATCTATTTTCATGTTTACTATGTCATCGAATAGGAATAGTCAAGAGCCAATATCTTTCTTTGAGTTACCACCCATAAGATCAAGGTATACAAGAAGCTTATATCTAGATTTACCTTTTGAATATATCCCAATACCATAAGACCATTGGGTTTCCTAAGAACCAATTCCATTAAAAACCCTAGTAACAATGGCTCAACAAAAAAATCTAAATCAAAATTAGCCTCCATAGAATAAATTGATTGGGATACCTCTAGTCCTCTAGGACTCTCTTAGAAGAATGATATCCCTCAAGATGCATCCAAATCCATACCTACATATAATGGTTCGTGTAAGATCACTTATGAGCACTATCAAGGTATATTAAATCTAGCAGCTATTTAAAATATCAAGAATGAAGATGCTATTATTAGGCTTCTAGCCTTATCTTTTAGAGGTAAAATCATCCATTGGTTTAGAACCCTAGAGGACAAAAGCATTCATTCATGGGTTGGATTATTTTGTCCTTTTATGGAAGAGTTTAATGAGTCAACTGATCCTTTCTCATTCTTGAATTAATTCATTGCTATGCAAAAACATTTGCAAGAGTTGGTCTTTGAATTTAATCTGAGTAGGACACATAAAAGAATTTCTTTGGAAGCTATACTAGATACTCCCCTTGTATTTATGTATTACATTAGATACCTCGAATTAAAATTGCAGACTTAGTATTTAGGTATAAATACCTTTCCATAGGTTTACCATACAGTTGTGCATGTAGAGAATATTCTAATTGTTGTAGGAACACTTTCCCCCAAAATGGTCATGCCTTATTGCTCTAAAATCCCTTAGTTTACACCTCACGCTAGGGCATCAACACACTCATATATGGATCCTCCATACCTATAATTTATGGTTCCCCAAATGACTCTAATTCCTCCTAAAACATCATCTGCATAAAAATGTTTTCCTACTCTCCCATCTCAAAACTCCTAAGAATCAACTACATTGCTTCATATCCAAAATACCCTAAAGACAATTAATAACAAGGTGAATATCATGGAAAATATAGAAATGGAAAGGTCTCAATAGAGAATATTCCCATTTATTAATAGATATTAGAATACTGGTATAAGTAGTATTATAGATCCCAAGATTAATTCAAATTATGAGGATCATGAAGCAGTTCCTAAATCTAGTTTGGTGAATGTTTGGTGTTTAGTCTGTAATGACCCTCATGAATGACACATGTACAATTTACTAACATCATGTGCAACAAGCCATAGATAAAGGTGAGAAAACACAAAATGGAAAAGGTAATATGTTATGGTAGCCTAAACAAGTTATGTTTGGATTAGAATCCTTATAAGAGGAATTAGTTTTCATATTTACCATGTTTAGAAAAAAACATTGTAGTTATATCCACAAAAAATGGGTCAATTCCAAGTTCATTGTCAAAATAAAATGAGCAACCCTTTCCAAATAATGATATATTCTTGGTTCCACAGGCAGTTGAGAAGAATAATCTAATTCCTATGGAACAAGAATAGGATAAATAATTTCCAAAGTAGGGAGAGGAGGAGAAGAATAAAGAATAGTTAGGTTCTAAAGAGGAGATAAAACCAAAGTTGAAATTCCCTTCCATCACCAAGAGGCAAAGGATTGAAGATACTTAGTAGTACAAGAGAAAATTTGGTGAAATTAATAAAAGGTATGAGAAGAACCCTTTAGAAAATATTTATTTCAACATAGTATAAGAACTAAAAAGGACTCCTTCTAGAGAAATTCTTTATGACACTCTCTTCATCCCTGGTCAAATTGATCTACTAAAGGCTTCTTTAAACAAGAATTCTTTGGAGAAGCAAACTAAAACAGTGTTTAATCTATCACAAGTCCAAAAAAAGATGATTTGAGCAACCTTAAAAAATAAACCCCCACCCTTCTATATTTTTTTAAGAATGGAAGGATGGATTATCCACAATTACATGATAGATTTAGGGGCTTCAACAATAGTCATGCCTAACGTAGCATATGATGAAATGGAAATGGAGTATACTCACTCTTGTCCAGGAGTGTTGCAATTGGATGGGACACCTTTCAAGATCATTGGAGTTGTAATATGTGTTGACGAAGTTACATAAGGCTCTAGAGGTCACTATTGTGTAAGAAATTATAGTAGTTGACCTAGAGCCTTATTTTGGTTTGTCTTTCTACGGAATTCACTACAAATCTCGGAGGTTACATGTATTTATACTACTTTGGCATGATTATTTTGTATAAACGTAAAAGAATAAGGATAACTCCTAAAAAACCTATGGTTTATTATATTAAGAAAATAGAGGAAGACATGTATAATCACATTGTAATGGAGGAACCTAAACTGGTAGATATCCTTGAAGATTTAGAATTTGAAGATGAATTACCTTTTAGAGAAGATCATAGTTTATTTGAAATAGGAATGTGCACTTATAGAATTTATTCTAAGGCTGAGAAAAATACCCCTACCATATCCAATCAGTCATTAAGAGAGTCAGAGATGTAGACAATGCAATTTTATGGAGCAAGGTGTAAAAATGGGTTTGGTATTGACATAATTTTAAATATCCTTTAGAAGGTATAAAGAGTTTTGCATATAGACTAACTTGGTATTGTACTAATAATTTTGTAGAACATGAGGCTTTATTCTTAGGATTAATGCAAGAAGAGAAAATGGGAATAAAATTGTTGGAAATTTATGGTGACTCAGAACTAGTGGTTAATCAAGTTATAGAGAAATGTGGCAGCAAACACCATTACTTAAATACAAATAGAATTAGAGTATGGAATTTCATGAAATATTTTAATGCTCTAAATATCCATTCTATTCCTAGAAGTAGAATATTTTGGATAATTATTTAGTCATTAGAGGTTTTATATTTAGACCATCTTTAGACTTGGGATAAACTAAGGATAAAGGGTCAAATTAGTTTTTGGACCTTCAGTACCAGTCAAACAGATTTTTAGGTAGATTTTTGAAAATGACAATCAGATTATTGAATTTCTAGTTAGAGAGGATTTCTTGTCTGATTTACAAGGTGATTTACCTCAAGACATTATAGTCTGGTCTTATGAATATCTTAAGGTTTATGATAAAAATATTATTCAACACACTATTGAGCTAGAATCGGATGCAAAACCATTCATACAAAAACAAAGACCTGTGAATACCAATATTGAATCTATAATGAGATAGGAATTGCTCAAAATACTAAGAGAAAAAATTATTTACCCTATCAAACATTCTACATTAGTTGCCAACTTGGTACCTTTTAGGAAAAAAAATGGGGACATTTGCCTATGTGTTGATTTTAGAAACCTGGAGAAGGCATCACTAACATATCACTATCCTCTCCCTCAGATTGACCAAATTTTGCAGATTGTTGCAGGGACAAAGATGTTCTCTCTATTAGATGGCTTCTTTAGATACAATCATATTTGGGTGAAGGATGAAGACAATTTCAAAATAACTTTTAACACCAAATGGGGTATCTTTGCTTATCAAAGAATACTTTTTGGTTTATCCAATGCAAGGGCTATTTTTTAGAGAGAAATGAACTAATATTTTGAGGAATTGATTGATAGATTCATTATTATCTATCTTGATGATGTGATTGTATTTTTATATGAAAAACAAGCACACCTAAAGCACTTGGACCAAGTTTTTCAAAAATGTAAAGAGTTTGGCATTTCACTAAATCCAAATTTTTTGAAATCCATAAGGGCAAGTTTGTTGGCAATTTTGGGTACCTTGGGTACATTGCTTTTGCTCAAGTATAGATGTTGTCATTGATGTCAAGAAGTTCTTGAAGCAATTTGGTTTGATGTCAAGGAATTTGTTTTGATGAAGGTTACAGCATGGACAGTGAGTTTCCAAGCAGATCAGAGTGGCCCAGTTGCAAAAGATCAAAGAAAAAGACAAGTAAGAAAAAGTATGCAGTCGGCTGGAAAAACTGTCGCAATTTCGTGACATGTTTGAGGAGAGAGAAAGTGCTGGCAAAACTGTCATGATTTCGCGACATGTTGGAAGAAAGAGAAGAAGCTGGAAAAACTGTCATGATTTCGCGACATGTTGGAAGAGAGAGAAGAAGTTGGCAAAACTGTCACGATTTTGTGACATGTTGGCAGAGTAGGAGAGCAAGATGGAAAGTGTCACGATTTCACGACATGCCGCATTTTCACGACTCGAAAAGTGCGGGAAGGCAAAGAAAGAAAAGTGTCGCGTTTTCGCGACACATTGCCAGGAAAGTTGTATAAACGAAAAAGTGTCACGATTTCGCGACATGATGCTGAAAAGTGAGTCCACAGTGTGAACTGTCACGATTTCACGACAAGTTCGAAGAGATAGAAAGTAACATGAAAAATGTCATGATTTCGCGACATGCTGCAGAGGTCAAGGTGAGGACTGTCACGATTTTGTGACATGCTAAAAAGCTCGAAATGAGAACTGTCATGATTTTGCGACATGCAGCAAAGGGAAGAGTCTGAAAGGAGAAGCGTCACGATTTCACGATAGGCAAAAAAAGATAGCGTACGGATGCAGGAAGTGTCATGATTTCGTGACAAGTAGAAAAGATAGCATACGGATGCAGGAAGTGTCACGATTTCATGATAGGCAGAAGTGAAGAAGCCAGCAGGATGAAGATGTCACGATTTCGTGACATGTCGCAGTTTCGTGACTCTAAGAGGAGAGAGATTGTATGACTTCAAAAATGTCACGATTTCATGACAAAAGCAGAGAAGAAGGCCATGAAGATAGAAGGGTCATGATTTTGCAACAGACGTGAAGATGACGTCAGCAGAAGTAGAAAGTGTCATGATTTCATGACAGAAGCAGAAAGGAAGTCGTCAAAGGCCAAGGTGTCACGATTTCGCGACAATAGGCAAAAGAAGGTGTACGGTAGGCAAAGGTGTCACGATATCAAGACATGTAGTTTCATGGTAGAAGCTATAGGAGAGTTGCAGAGGCGGTTGAAGCCGACAGAGTTAACTTTGAGCCGACGATGCTTAGGGTTTTGCAGTCGATGGATTCTAGGGTTACAGCCGACTAAGATCAAGGTTTTAAATCTTGAGATTGTTAGTATAAAAGGTGGGCTACTTGGAGAGTTTTGCATCGATCAAGTGGGTGTATCGAACTTGCGCAAGTTAAGTCTGCTATGCGCAAGAGAGCGAGTCGAGTTTCATCGATCAAAGTGTGCGTTCGAAGTGCGACGTTCATAGATAGAGTGCGGGGGTGAAGTTCGATCATCGAGAAGCAGAGTGCGTGAAGACGCTACTGCTATGATTGCGCAGAGGTGCAAAGGTCGATGTTCGATCGAGTGCAACTATGATTGCGTGAAAGAGCGAAGGACTATATTTTATGCAGAACAGAGGAAGAGGACAGACTTGTGCCAGATCGAAGGACTGTGTTTGGTGCAGACCAAAGAAAGAGGAAGAGGACATTTGTGCCAGACCGAAGGACTGTGTTTTGGTGCAAATTCGAGGACTAGCTTTGAGGTGATAAAGTTGAGGATAGAGGTCTCCAGCCAGAGCAGGGAAGACAGGTGTCTTGTGTGGATAGAGTTCCACTTGCTAAGGGCAGAAGAGGCAGAGGTCTTCTAAGAGGATCACCAGCCAGAGAAGAGTTAGGGGAAGGTATCTCCTTTGAGCAGAGGCTCATAAACATTGTAATTGGGAAGGTTTCCCAAAGAACTATGATATAACTTTTAGAGAAAAGTTTTATCCGTGGAGTAGCCCACCTTGGGTGAACCACGTAAATTGTTGTGTCACTTTGTGGATGATTTTGTGCATTGCTTTGATTTTGCTTTGGGTATATTGCTTTACTATTTTGAAGTATAAAGGAAAAAGTAAAAAGAGGTCTTATACTGTTCACCCCCCTCTCAGTATAAGCTTGTGTTCTTCAATTGGTATCAGAGCAGGTGCCTTCGAAAAGTTTAACAGCTTGAAGGAAGATCTTACAAGAACACAAATGGCAAGGAAAGGCAAAAGCAAAACCATAAGACACAAGAAGAAGAAAACACACATGGTCATGAAAGAAAATGAAGATGAACTCAATGTTGCTATTTTTGGAAGAAGAATGGAAATAGATTCAAGAGATGAATCAAATAGTGGAGAACAAGCCAGATTATAAAGTATTGCACCAGATGTGGGAAGACCGGTCACTTTGCAACTGATTGCTCATAAGGTAGAGAATGTTTTGTTTGTGGTCAACTCGGTCATAATGAACGTCAGTGCCATGGGTTTAGTAGCAGCGAAGATGAAGATGATCCATTCAAAATTGGTGAAGAAACAGATTCAGAACAAGAATGTGATGAAGAAGGAAGTGATGTAGAAGCATATTGGAAACATAAACTAATTTCAGCTCTGAGTAAAAAGGTTGAGGATGCAGAAGATATAATCACCAGTTTGAAAGTACAAACAAAAGAATACAAGAAATTTTTTGAATATCTCGAAATGTAATTAACCAGGAAAACAGAGTATTGTAGTAAGCTAGAAAAATAAATTGACGGTTTAAGAATACAGACTGAAGAAATGAGTAATAAAGTCGATATATGCAGCAAACATGAAGAGGAATCTAACAAAGTTGTTAGCAATATGAAGCTACAAATAGAAGAGTCCAAAAGGAGTGAAGAAACTCTCAGGTCTCAGATCAATGAGAAAGAGACTGTTTGTTGCAAACAAGAAGAAGAGATTGTTTCATTGAAGAAACAACTAGAAGAGGCCAATACAAATCTTAAAATCAAAGATGAGCACAAAAATCAAGAAAAGAGGTATTCTCACAAGCACAAGAAGAGTTTCTACCTAGACAAAGCAAGTAAGTGTTCTAGTAGTGATAGTGAAAGTTCTTCAAATGATAATGAAAATGAGATGTTGTTCATATCAGAAAAGGAAGAAGAACCGAAACATAAATTCATTATCAAGAAATGTTTTAGATGTGGAAATTTTGGTCACCTTGAGGATGATTGCACAAATAATGAATTGGTTGCTAGTATGTATGAGGATGCTTCAAAAAACTATAAGGAAGATGCATGTATGGTTTTTGAAAAGGGTAGCACCTCTAGTGATAAGAAATCTGAAAATGACCTTGATAATTCAAAATGCAATCAAATAGAGGATCTTGAAAGTGAACTTACTAATGCTCTTAGTTTTTGAAAAAAGAAAGAAAGAAGAATGCTAGACTCAAGGATAAGTTAGATGAATGTTGTATGGAGAGAGATGAGCTTATAGAAAGTCTTGACATCTCTATGGCTAAGACACAAGAACTCAAGAATGAGCTAGATTCTAAGATGCCTGAGTGTAGTGAATTAGAACAGAAACTGGATTCTTTGAAAGAGGAAACTAAATAGTACAAGGATAAGTTGTACAAGTTTCAAGAAAGCTCCAAAAAGGTTAAGTCTCTCATCAAAGGTCAAAGAAAACCAACAGATAAAATAGGTCTCGATTTTGTTGAGCCGCTCAAGGAACAGGTTGGGGAATCTAGCAAGAGATTTCAAAAGGAAGAGAGTTCTGATGAAAAAAGTACTTCAGATCATGAGTCCATGAGTGATAGATGCGCAGAAACAGAAAACGAAATTCAGATTGAGAAGAAGAAGTTTTCGGGACCCAAGAGGTCGAATAAAAGAAAATTTCACGGCAAATGTTTTGCATGTCACAGGTTTGGTCACATGGCTATACATTGCATGGCTCAAGTGAAGAAAGTAAATGACAAATTCAGAAGTGCTAGTTTCTTTTGAGGGTATTGCTACTCCTGTCAACAGTTCGGGCATAAGGCAATTTTTTGCAAGGCAAATAACAGGAACTGGGTTAGTCAGAACAGGCGGATTCAAAGAATAGCTATGCCTAAAAGAAATAATATTGTTACTTGTTATAAGTGCAACAATGCAGGTCACACAGCTAGACAGTGCAGAGTTGATCTTCCAAGGTACAGAAACAGGAACAGTGGTATAAACAGGTCCAAGGATCAAGGTGTGGACAAGAACAGAGATGAGAACAAGAACAAGAAAAGTGACAAGAACAGAAATATGGACAAAGAATTTAAGAGAAGGTCCAGCAAGGAAATTGTAGACACTAATGATGATGAGTGCCTAATGGGAGTTTTACTCCCACCCCTATTTTAATCACCTCATCAGGAGGTGGGGGAGGGACTAAGCTAAGAAGCTCATTCTTAGTCCCGAGCCCCAAAGGTGACCCTTTGCCATTGATGACAAAGGGGGAGAGATATGAGCAAGGGGGAGAGATATGAGTAAGGGGGAGAGCTTCAAGTGAAGAGAAGAGCTTCAAGTCAGGGGGAGCAAAATGTCAAAGGTAGATTCTCGGTTGATAGCTCAGTTGGGTTCAGTTTTGGCTCTTGAGTAGTGTTTTCAGTGAAGGGTTGCCATCAATGACAAAGGGGGAGATTGTTGGCAATTTTGGGTACCTTGGGTACATTACTTTTGCTCAAATATAGATGTTGTCATTGATGTCAAGAAGTTCTTGAAGCAATTTGGTTTGATGTCAAGGAATTTGTTTTGATGAAGGTTACAACATGGACAGTGAGTTTCCAAGCAGATCAGAGTGGCCCAGTTGCAAAAGATCAAAGAAAAAGACAAGTAAGAAAAAGTATGCAGTCGACTGGAAAAACTGTCACGATTTCGCGACATGTTTGAGGAGAGAGAAAGTGCTGGCAAAACTGTCACGATTTCGCGACATGTTGGAAGAAAGAGAAGAAGCTGGAAAAACTGTCATGATTTCGCGACATGTTGGAAGAGAGAGAAGAAGTTGGCAAAATTGTCACGATTTCGTGACATGTTGGCAGAGTAGGAGAGCAAGATGGAAAGTGTCACGATTTCGCGACATGCCGCATTTTCGCGACTCAAAAAGTGTGGGAAGGCAAAGAAAGAAAAGTGTCGCGTTTTCGTGACACATTGCCAGGAAAGTTGTACGGACGAAAAAGTGTCACGATTTTGCGACATGATGCTGAAAAGTGAGTCCGCAGTGTGAACTATCGCGATTTCATGACAAGTTCGAAGAGATAGAAAGTAACATGAAAAATGTCGCAATTTCACGACATGCTACAGAGGTCGAGGTGAGGACTATCGTGATTTCGTGACATGCTGAAAAGCTCGAAATGAGAACTGTCACGATTTCATGACATGCAACAAAGGGAAGAGTCTGAAAGGAGAAGCGTCACGATTTCGTGACAGGCAGAAAAAGATAGCGTACGGATGCAGGAAGTGTCATGATTTCGTGACAGGCAAAAAATATAGCATACGGATGCAGGAAGTGTCACGATTTCATGACAGGCAGAAGTGAAGAAGCCAGCAGGATGAAGATGTCACGATTTCATGACATGTCGCAGTTTCGTGACTCTAAGAGGAGAGAGATTGTACGACATCAGAAATGTCATGATTTCACGACAAAAGCAGAGAAGAAGGCCATGAAGACAAAAGGGTCACGATTTCATGATAGAAGTGAAGATGACATCAGTAGAAGCAGAAAGTGTCACGATTTCATGACAAAAGTAGAAAGGAAGTCATCAAAGGCCAAGGTGTCACGATTTCGCGACAGTAGGCAAAAGAAGGTGTACGATAGGAAAAGGTGTCGTGATATCGTGACATGTTGTAGTTTCGTAGCAGAAGCTACAGGAGAGTTGCAGAGGCGGTTGAAGCCGACAGAGTTAACTTTGAGCTGACGATGCTTAGGGTTTTGTAGCCAATGGATTCTAGGGTTACAGCCGACTAAGATCAAGGTTTTAAATCTTGATATTGTTAGTATAAAAGGTGGGCTGCTTGGAGAGTTTTGCATCGATCAAGTGGGTGTATCGAACTTGCGCAAGTTAAGTCTACTGTGCGCAAGAGAGCGAGTTGAGTTTCATCAATCAAAGTGTGCGTTTGAAGTGCGACATTCACAGATAGAGCACGGGGGTGAAGTTCGATCATCGGGAAGCAGAGTGCACGAAGACGCTGCTGCTGTGATTGCGCAAAGGTGCAAAGGTCGATGTTCGATCGAGTGCAGCTGTGATTGCGTGAAAGAGTGAAGGACTGTATTTTATGCAGAACAGAGGAAGAGGATAGACTTGTGCCAGACCGAAGGACTGTGTTTGGTGCAAACCAGATAAAGAGGAAGAGGACATTTGTGCCAGATCGAAGGACTATGTTTTGGTGCAAATTCGAGGACCAGCTTTGAGGTGATAGATTTGAGGACAGAGGTCTCCAGCCAGAGCAGGGAAGACAGGTGTCTTGTGTGGATAGAGTTCCACTTGCTAAGGGTAGAAGAGGCAGAGGTCTTCTAAGAGGATCACCAGCCAGAGCAGAGTTAGGGGAAGGTATCTCCTTTGAGTAGAGGCTCATAAACATTGTAATTTGGAAGGTTTCCCAAAGAACTGTGATATAACTTTTAGAGAAAATTTTTATCCGTGGAGTAGCCCACCTTGGGTGAACCACGTAAATTGTTGTGTCACTTTGTGGATGATTTTGTGCATTGCTTTGATTTTGCTTTGGGTATATTGCTTTACTATTTTGAAGTATAAAGGAAAAAGTAAAAAGAGGTCCTAGACTGTTCACCCCCCCCTCTCAGTATAAGCTTGTGTTCTTCAAAGTTATTAGGGTATGTTGTCTCTAAAGAGAAAATGTCAATTGATCTTGATAGAGTAAAATCAACACTAGATTTTTGTATTCCCATGAATAAGAATACTTTGCAATATTTATTTGGGTAAATCAATTTTGTAAGGAAGTTTATTTCAAATTTTTCTCAAATCACTAAACCTATTCAAAGCTTCTTGGGAATAACATTGAGTTTAAATGGACTAAGAAAAGGAAATAAGACTTTGAGATAGTTAAGCAGGACATTGCTACCACCTCGATATTGGTAAATCCTGTTGAGCAAGTTGCAGCAAAAGTATTGTCATTATTGTCAACACAGTCAGACAGATCAGTTGATGAAGTGTACAGGCAGTCAGACAGATCAGTTGATGAAGTATACAGGAGTTAAGAGGTTCTTCAGAGTATGTACAGTGATTATCCAGAAATTTGAAGTGACCCATATGCTAAAAATCAAAAGAAAATCATAAGGAAGAAAACTGTCGCGATATCGCGACATGTTGAGAAGAAAGAAAACTGTCGCGATATCGCGACATGTTGGAAGAAAGAAAACTGTCGCGATATCGCGACATGTTGAGAGAAAGAAAAATTGTCGTGATATCACGACATGTTGAGAAGCAAGCAAAATTGTCATGATTTCGTGACATGTTCGGAGAGAAAGCGCAAGCAAGCAAAACTATCGCGATTTCAGAACATGTTCGGAGAGAAAGCGCAAGCAAGCAAAACTGTCGCAATTTCACGACATGTTCGAAGAGAAAGTGCAAGCAAACAAAACTATCACAATTTCGTGACATATTGCAAGAGAGATAGTATGGAAGAAAAAGTGTCACGATTTCACGACATGTTGGAAGAGAAAAAGACAAGTAGAAAAAGTGTCACGATTTCGTGACATATTGCAAGAGAGATAGTACGGAAGAAAAAGTGTCACGATTTCACGACATGTTGGAAGAGAAAAAGACAAGTAGAAAAAGTGTCACGATTTCGTGACATATTGCAAGAGAGATTGTACAGAATAAAAAGTGTCACGATTTCGTGACATGTTGCATTTTCGCGGTCAGAAGCAAAGAGAAAATGCAAGGAGGAAAAAGTGTCGCGATATCGCGACATGTAGCATTTTCGTAGTCCAAAGCAA